>JAXIVD010000294.1:5000-34965 GCA_036785275.1 Cancer borealis | reverse complement strand
ATCAAAGTCTAAGGATTAATGAAGCACATAAGCCTAAATATGAGGCCCACTTACCCTATACTTTGAGACAAATGGGCCACAACCTGGAATCTTAAAGTTTCTGGCTAGTACAGTGGTAGCACGCTGGCCTTGCATTCGCTTGGTCGGCAGATCGAGTCCCCACCCGGGCTTGTGATGCTTAAACTGTTTACTGGGGAAGAACTGCTGTGGTCGGGTACCACAGTGCTGGGGATGGGCTAACCTGACTGAGGTTCTGGAGAGCATCTTCATTGATGGATACCGGAACTGAAATTCATGCGACCTTAACCAACCAACCCTACAACACAATACACAAGAAAATGAAGACGAGCCTTCTTTGCCACAACATACACAACACAATAGGCTAATTTGTCACACCTGTAGGGCTACTATACCACACCAAACACATTTAAGAAAAATAATAATAAATATATGTAAGATACCGGTAACAGGTATGGTACCGTAGGGCTATTTTACCACACCTATAGGGCTACTTTGCCACACCACACACAACTAATGCATGTGTGTAAGCACTCACACAGTAAGATAATGGCATTTAAACATATCAAATATGTATGTATGTATGTATGTATGTATGTACCGATGCTGTTTACCCCATCAAAGGGAAAAAAAAAAAATGATACTGTAATATAAATAAACTTGACTTACTTATACCTCCTCTCCTTGTTGTTGATTAGGGAGTCCCAGACACTCAAGACGAAGCAAGTTATGTGGCACAAAGTTGGTGAAGGGTAATGTAGGACTTCCCCACCGTCTAGTGTCCCCCTGTCCAGCAGGCGTGTCAACGCATGGAACTTCTCGGGATCCCAGCCCTCAAAGGTGGGCTGGTACTTTTCCTTACTATCCCAAAAGAGCTTCTCCTGGCAGGGAACACATGGATATGGCAGTGTCAGTGGAAAAAGAAATCATGCCCATGACCACACCAGTTATAACAGAAACAAAGGTCAAATTAGTTATACAAAATCTAAAAAATAAGAAAGCTCCAGGACCTAACACATGTAAACCAGAATTTTATAAAGCCTTATTATATAAAAAGTTAATGTATGAAAACAATAACAAGATGCTTAAATAATGTACTGGAAAGTGGAAACATACCACAAGAATGGAGAAGATCACATACCATAATGATACCCAAGAAAGCCAAACCAACAGCAAAGGATCTCCGCCCAATTGCACTAACAAATTACATATATAAAATATTCATGGCTGTGATCTGAAACAAAATTTAAGACCATCTTAGGATTAATGAAGAACAAAAAATAGTACAAGCTGGTTTCACTTCAGGAGCAAGAATAGAAGACAACATCTTTATACTTCAATATTGTGTAGAAATGAGTTACAGGGAAAACAAAACGTTAATTATCACATCTATTGACTTCTCAAAGACGTTTGATTCAGTGAAGAGAGCTAAAATAGTAGAGGCCTTGATTAAATACAAAATACATCCACTAATCATCACTGCATTCGCTAACACCTACCAAGATGACATAACAAAACTCAACATCACTGAAGACCTAACCACAGAAATTAAGGTAGCAAATGGGATCAGACAGGGCTGTACAGGTTCCACAACTATCTTTAAACTCATCACTTATTTAATTCTTCAAGAAATGGAAAAGAGAAGGGGTTTTACTATTAGAGGCATGAACATCACCTTAAGCTACGGTCACACTAGGTATTGCTAACGCTAGTCTGGCTTTCGTTTTCCCTGGCTTGACCGATACGACTAACAGTCTGGTCACACTCACAAGTAGAATCACTCGGCTTGCGGAATCAGCTGATCATAACAACAACACAAGCCGTTATGGAGGAAGCACTTTTCTTCTTCTGCTTATGAACATTTTCCATGAGACTTATAATAGCGTTACAAGAAGCTTGTGATAACATTAAAACACTGATGGAAATAAGCAAGGAATATGGCGTGGAAATAAATAAAGAAAAAAGCCAAATAATCATACACAACGCAGAACACAAACCAGAAAACATTGAGGGAATCCGTGTGACTAACAATATTAAGTATCTAGGTGTTATAATAACAGACAAGAGGGATATATTTAAGGAACAGAAGAATAACATGATTATGAAGGCACAAAGATTGGCAAACCTGACCTACTCAATAACAGCAAAAAGCTGCCACAAAATTATTATAGACAAGACATACTGGAAGAGTGTTTGTCTACCAATTATTAAAGGAAATCCTGAGAAGAATCAAATGTGAATACTTTAACTGGATGAAGACAACCAGAAAATACTTAGACTGCACCAAGTTAACATATAACAACATTGATAAGTTGCAAACTATCCTACTTTATTACCCATGTGTGTGTGGCAGGGGTGCCCGGTGGGTGGGATGAGGAGTAGGTAGCTAGATTCGAATTTAGAATTAACGGATTCCATTTGTTTTGAGGTGACCGTGGTCAATCATGGTCTAACTAACTTGGTTAGACCATGACCGTGATATGTATCTATTTGTTAAATTCGCATCTGTCATTTTTAAATACATAACAGTGGTGATGGTAGCCATGATCAAATAATGACCGCTACTAAAGTTTCATCATCCACCGTTCTACATTCAATTTCTACAGGGAGTTTTATATGAATTTAGTACTGAAATGTTCCTAAAATCTTATAAATCAGACATTACATTAAGCAAATGTTGCATACTTACTGCTAAAACGAGTCCGGTGTCCAGCTAGTAGCTACAGTAGCACGCCCGCCTGGTTCCACTGGCAGTGGGTGACTGACTCTTCATACTGACCAACGAACGTCTCGCCATCACACAGTCAGCTCAGCTTTCTCAGCTACGCGCCACGAATTGTTGTGAAAAATTCATTCCCAAGCCGAAATAACGATAATATGACATTTGATCACAATCAAATCATATTCAGGAATGGTGATTTCACAATATGTGATGTTTTATTTCAGAAATTATTGCGAATTTGCCAGAAATTTTTGCTATAAACAATATGCTTTATACACAACTCCCACACGATTTTCACTCAAACTTGTAATCTTTATGTTAATTTCCTATTTGCAAAAGTTGTAAAATCATTTTTTATGTTCAGCCATGGTTCAGCAATCATTACTGATTGTAAAGACATGAAATACAATGTCCTGAGTAGAATATGAACTGATAAATGAAGTATTATCTGTCATCACTCATAGCAGTGGAATCTATAGGACCTACATGTAATATCGTCTGTCGGCGATTGTCGCGAGTGTCCAGTCAAGTATGGTGTAATCTATGCTCAAGCTAATCCCAGAATACGACGGTAGCAGTGCCCAGTATGCAGTGGAATGGTTGGAAAAGCTGGAACTCGTGTGCAAGCTCAGAGGCGTTAAGGACGTGGCCAGCGTGATTCCACTCCGCCTCACTGGTGGCGCATTTGCGGTATACTTGCAGTTAGCAGAGGAAAACAGGAAGTGTACTGAGAAAGTAAAGAAAGCGCTGTTGGTCGCATTTGCTGTTGATCCCTACATGGCCTACGAGCAGTTTGTCGCCAGGAAATTGCGCGCAGTGCGGAGCCTTCAGACATGTATTTGGCCGAACTGCGGCGACTGGCGTCCCTCTTTGGCGGAATCAGTGACAAGGCTCTCACATGTGCATTCGTGGCTGGGTTGCCAGGCGGTGTGCGCTAGTTGCTGAGGGCTGGGTCGCGTATGGAGTCTTTAGACTTGGACCAGATTTTGGAGCGGACACGGGCAGTCATCAGGGACGACAGCCCCCTCGAGTCATCAGTGGCTTGTCTCGGCGCCACAACCTACCCTAGTGCTACGTCTCGTGTGAATGAAACGAGTCAGCGTTGCTACGTATGCAATGGCCCAAACCATTTCGCCAGAGACTGTCTAGCTCGTCGCCGTAGTGATTCAGCAGGTGGAGGAGCAGCGAGAAGTGTTGGGAACCGCTCCCAGCGACGAGTGAAGTGCTTCCAGTGCGGAGGTTTGGGACATATTACATCGGCATGTCCGGGAAACGAGTGTGGAGAAGGGGCGTCAGCGCCAGCCTCCTCTCATGGCGAGCATTATCGAGGCGCTGCCGAGTGTCGCGGCGAGTGTTGAGGGGGTTCAGTGTCATGCGTTAGTGGACACTGGGTGTTCACGGAGCATTGCTCACGTCTCGTGTTGCAAGGCATGGAAGAGGGCTGCCGTCAGCATGGTCACCGTGAGTGGGGAAGAGTGGCAATGCGAGGGAACCGGCACTGTTCACCTCCAGCTTGGGATGGGAACCTCTACAGTACTCCATGTAAGTGTGACTACTTCTAAATCTTTCGGTTTTACGTTTATTCTTGGCATGGATGGCATTAGAAAACTTGGTGGTGTCACCGTTAATGCTCACGGTGATGTGTATTTTGGTGCAAAAGAGTCGGTGGTCTGCGGAGCGGCCGAGACGGCACCAGAAGTTAATGAGCGTGACTTCAGTGCCACTTACGATCCTGTTACCGATTCTTGGACGGCAGCCTGGAAATGGGCACAGGGCAAGGAGCCAGTTGCCTTGCAAAACCAGGTTGAGGCATATTCCATACCCCATGAAGCAAGAGGACTGTATGAGGAGGAGCTTCAGAAGTGGATCGAGGATGGCTGGCTTATTCCCTATGACGAGAGAAAGTATGGACCGGTCAAGGGATTGATCCCACTGATGGCGGTCGTGCAGCAAAACACAGAAAAAGTGCGGCCAGTTTTAGACTTCAGGGAGCTCAACACTCACATCGACGCATTTACAGCGGACTCTGACGTATGTGCAGACAGACTTCGGGAGTGGCGAAAGCAGGGGGTTAACGTGTCTGTGATGGATCTGACTAAGGCCTATTTACAGATCAGGATCCACGACTCTCTCTGGCCTTACCAAACAATGTTTTTTAAAGTCCAAAGGTACTGTCTCACGCGCTTGGGGTTTGGTCTGAATGTCGCCCCGTTGGTAATGAAAGCTTTCCCAAGACCAGAACGTACGACGGGGAACATCAGCATACGTTGATGATATTTTTGTCAATGAGGACATATTAGGAGCCAGTCGAGTAGAAGAACACCTTAAGAGCTTCGGGTTAACAAGTAAGCCACCCAGGCGGGTAGTTGATGGAGCACGAGTGTTGGGCCTGCGAGTCTTGGGGGAGCTGGGACATCTAGCATGGAAGAGAGACAACGAGGTGGGTGAAGTTCCAGATGTGCTAACACGGAGGACAGTGTTTTCCTATTGCGGTAAGATGGTGGGCTACTATCCTGTTTGTGGTTGGCTGCGAGTGGCAACCGCAGTCATTAAGAGGAGAGCAAACTACGTCACTGAGGGGTGGGACGACGTCATCACCGATGAGGAAGTTAGTAAATTTTTACAAGAGACTGTGGACGAAGTCAGAAGGAACGACCCGGCAAGAGGACGATGGGATGTTGCAGGAGAAGAGGCGAGAGTTTGGATGGATGCTAGCTCTTTAGCTCTTGGTGTCGTAGTTGAGGTGGACGGTCATGACGTCGAGGATGCAGCCTGGCTGCGCAAGGACGACTTCTCCCATATCAACATGGCTGAGCTGGATGCTGTCATAAAGGGCCTGAATTTGGTGTTGGCATTGAAATTAAAAAAAGTGGAACTGTTAACCGATTCGTCGACCGTGCACCGCTGGATCTCTGACGGTATGTCCGGGAGAAGCAGGTTCAAGACAAAGGCTGCCAGCGAGATGCTCATACGTAGGAGAATAGGGATAGTGTTGTCCTTGATTGAGGAGTGTGGCCTTCAGCTGACAGTCACTTCATTACCTTCTGCTAACAACAAAGCTGACAGCCTTACACGCGTGCCACAGCAATGGCTGAAGGCCACTACTGCCTACCCGATGGCCACTCTCCCCGTATGCGCAGCCAGTGTTGATGCAGCTGACAACATCGCGCAAATACATAATTCTGCTTGACATCCAGGCATCAAACGTACGTTTTATTTCGTGAAGCGTACCAACCCAGCAGTCACCAGGCGCCAAGTACAAGCTGTCGTCGGCAATTGCGAATAGTGTCTATCCATTGACGCGGCACCCGTTAAGTGGCGAAAGGGAAGCCTTGATGTTAAGAAAGTCTGGCAACTAGTTGGTGTGGATATCACTCACTGTCAGGGGCAGCCATACCTGACTTTGATAGACTGTGGGCCATCGCGATTCACCATCTGGCGTCGGTTGAGGCTTCAGACTAGCTTCAGCATTATAGGACAATTGGAATCTGTGTTTTTCGAACGTGGGGTCCCTGAAGAATTGTTAACTGATAATGATACCACGTTTCGCAGCAAGCTGTTTGGTGACTTCGCGAAGAGGTGGTGTGTGCGTCTTCGATTCAGGTGTGCACATGTACCCTCCGGGAATGGCATAGTTGAAAGATGCCATCGTACCGTGTAGGTGATTGCTGCGAGAAAAGGTTGTTCCATAGCGAAAGCAGTGTACCTGTATAACATCACTCCCCGAGACGACTGCACGCCAGGAACAGCCCCCGCCAACGCGTTGTACCAGTACTTTGTCAGAATCCGTGGAGTTGACTTCGGTGAAAAAGAGCAGACGGTGGACGGGCCTTACCAGGCTGGAGTAGAAGTGTGGGTGAAGCCGCCTGATGCGCGATGTGATACACGCTACAAGAGAGGCACAGTCACCAGAATAGTTTCGGACCAGGCTGTCGATGTCGACGTAGTCCTTCGCCACGTCAGAGATCTCCGCCGTTGCACATCTCAAGGATCTCAAGATAACGCAGTAACACTGACAGCGGAGATGAGACACTTCTTATTCAGCTTCCGGCAGAGGATGGCGTGACCGAAGAAAGTGGTTCGGAAGATGATGCTGATGTCGCGGAACGGGCACTCCCTAGGTGCTCCTCGAGGATCAGGAGGCCTAGAATATGTGACTTCTGTGATTAGTATATCAGGGGGGAGTGTAGTATAATTGACTTACCTTTACGTCATTAATTGTTAACTTGTATTGATTTGGGAGAATGGTTTGATGAAGGGTGCTTTTCAGCCATGAAGCGGTGAAGCAGACCGAACGGGGACGCTCGGTGAGTTGCCACGTAAGGAGGAGTGAAGCAGAGAGCTGACGTGGGCGGCGGCTTCCCTACCGTTGGGCAGTTCCAGCTGGGCTTCGGAAAGAGACTGGTACTACCACGAGACTGCGCTGCACGCCTGTATACATCTGCCACGCTGTTCCAGCTTCGCCTGCCGCACGAGTCGTTGGCGCTCGTGTCTTCCAGCCCCAGTGTGTGTGCATAGCGGCTACGCACTGTTCCTGCATTGTGCAGTAACTACCGGTGTTTGTCTCTCCCGGCCCCAGCATGTGTGCAGCTGAACTGTGTTATTTACCTCCAACCTTGTTTTTAAGTAAATGAAAGAAAATCACACCTGTGTTTATTTACTGCCACAGCCTTTGACATGGTCGACTTCCAATAGACTTATAGGATAGAATCTTTGAAACATCTACAAATGAGGAAAATGTGGGCCCACTTGCCTCGGAGGGTCTGTGGCCTTCCATATTTAAAATAGAAGTTTAATAACTTTACACAATCAACCTAATCACAAATGTAGTTCATGGCCAAAATTTCAGTCATTTTCACATAATCTTACTATCCCTACTAATGCATTACGTTTCCTTACTTTGAAAAATTCAACATTTACGAAATCATATAATTAAGCATAAACACTCACCTAGTTGACATAGAGTCCTGAAATTTGGGTGTAATATCTCTTCTGACTCACTTTAACGTGTTATTAGTACAACCTGAAAAGCAAATGTGTTTAAATAGTTATTTAAACATTTTGGCCCATTTTCCCCACGGATGGCCCACTTTCCCCACCTAACGGTACGTTTGGAATGGTCGAGGGAAAGTTCCGGACATGAAGATGATTTGGAGTGGCTGCTTAAGTTTCTGCAAATCGAAATCCAATGTCGTGAAAGGTCAGAAACTTTTAAGGATTTGTCCATGGAGAAGAACGACGTACGGCAAGAATTTGAAAGAAGAAAGGTTAGTTCGGCTTCAGCCCTGCAGACGTCAGCTGAAGAAGGCCCACAACAGTGTGCGTTTTGTCAGAAGCGACACAAGTTTAAGAAGTTTTGGCAGATACTCAAGTTGGACATTCATGACTGCGAGGAGAAAGTTAAGCAAACAGGATTGTGTTTTAAGTGTTTTCTCAAGAGGCGTGTTTCCAAGGGCTGTAAGGGTAAGGGTAAGGTTAAGAGTATCCAGTGTACAGGTATCATAATGTGTTATTTTGTAGAATTGGTAAACCTTATTGTGACACTAGTAACTTATCAGGTAAACAGATTGTCACCCAAAAATCTAAAGGCCAAGTAGGCCAAGTAAATATTCAGTCAAGTGATGCAGCCAATACTGGTACTGTTGAGCATATTGACATTTCTCATGATCAAAGAGTAAAAAAGTCTACTGTATTGCAGACAGCTAATGTCAAAGTTCTAACAAATGGTGGAAATTCTGTTGAGGCTACTGTAATGTTTGATTTGGGAGCAGATACCACCTATGTGAGTTATGACTTTGTTAGAAGAATTATACCTAAGTGGGTTACATCTAAGTACACTTCCTACTCAGCCTTTGGTAACAAGAAATCACAAGCAACAAGGAACGGAATGTGTATGATGTGAATTTGATTGACACTAAAGGTAATAACCATTCTGTATTTGCAGTTGAAGTTATGTTCATTTGTCTGCCTTTGAGTCGTCAAAGGTTACCTTATGATGTTTTTTAGTCCCTTTCACATCTTCAGGTAGCTGACGATTATGAACATGATCCTTACCTCATATTGGATATGCTGGTTGGTGTAGATAATTGCTGGAAATTAGTTTCAGCAGATAGTGTTGTGAGATTTGAGGATTTAGTGGCCCATGAATCTATGTTTGGTTGGATTTTGTCTGGTTCATGTTTGAAGAGCCATGAGGAGAGTGTATCGCACCAGTTTTTTATGTATAAGTACTGTTAACCATGTTAATGAATCTGATTTGCATAATTTTTGGAATTTAAAAAGTGTAGGTATTTATGCAGAAAAGATAGTCCTCCCAGATATCCAGTGTTGGATACCTTTGACCAAACAGTTAAGTATGTTGATGGCAGGTATGAGGTTGCTTTACCGTGGAAAAATGAAAATGAAGTTGAGTTTGCTTGATCATGAGAATTGTGCAAAGAAGAGATTGTCTGTACTCAATTATAAGTTTGAGAAAAATTCTGTTCTGAAAGAAGAATATGATAAAGTATTCAAGTGTTATGAGGATAATAATATTATTGTTGAGGTTTCTCTATCTGAAAGGGAAAGTTCTTATCTTACTTACTATATGCCACATAGACCTTTAATTGAAGACAATGTTTCCTCAAAAACTAGGTCTGTATTTGATACTTCAGCCGCTGGATCTAATGGTATTTCTTTGAATGACGGCTTAGAATCTGGTCCTTCATTAATTCCTGATCTTGTTGAAATTTTACTAAGATTTAGAAGATGGGATATTGCTTTGACTGCAGACATTACAAAGGCTTTTTTGCAGATTGGGGTTCAACGCCCAGATCAGGATGTTCATCGATTTTTGTGGCAATGTGGAAATATGATGCATGTGATGAGGTTTGTGAGAGCGCCCTTTGGTAATACCAGTAGTCCATTCTTACTGAATGCCACTCTTAAACACCATTTGAATTCTTATCCTATTTCAGTTACAGTACAAGAGCTTCAGGAAAACTTGTACGTTGATGATTGGCTCTCAGGAGCAGATATTGTCGAAGAAGCCAGTAAAATGTTTAATGAAGCTCAGAGCATATTATTAGATGCTGGTATGACTTTATCCAAGAGGCACTCTAACAATGAATTTTTGATTAATCAGCATTATCAGTATTTTGAATCTGAAGTTGAACAGGTAATAAGGTTGATGGGAATGTTTTGGGACTCCTCTGAAGATGTATTTTCCTTTAAAGGACTCAACTTGAAAAATGAATTTGATTTAAATTTCACCAAGAGAAATGTATTAAATTTAATTGCTAGATTGTTTGACCCACTTGGTTTGATTAGTCCTCTCACCATGTATGTTAAAATACTGTTTCAAGAAATTTGGCGTCTTGGACTTGGTTAGGATGAAACTGTACCATATGACTTGCAATTGAAGTTTCAGTATTGGATGATAGTATGACATTTTCAAACATAAAATGTATTTTTTCACTTACCTGCTTCTTATATTAGCATTAACAATGCTTCCTATCTACTCAACCGTCTAGTACCACATTTAAATTACGTGTCGTATTCCACCCTTGACGACCTCTGGCAACTCATGGCAACCCTGTTTCCCTCAGCTGAGACCGTCATTCTTTCTTGAAGGAATGGTAAGTAGCGGGGAGGATGGGCGGGTTATATATATAAGAAGCAGGTAAATGAAAAAATACATTTTATGTTTGAAAATGTCATTTGTTTCACATACAACCTGCTACTTATATTAGCAGATTCCCACATTAAAGAAGGTGGGTCACGCCACAGGTATGGAATACGACAAAGGGTGAATGGTCCACATTATAAACTCAGCTTAGTCTCACCTAAATTTAGAATCCAGAGACATGTGAGGTCAAGGAGATTGCGTCCAAGCTTCCGGTGAGGACTCTTGATCTCCGGCAGGGTGCCCTTGTTGAACCTTCAGTGCAGGTATAAGAGGAAGTGTGCACCCTGTCTAAACAACAGGCCACTAAAACCCTGTGGCCACCACTGATCCTGAACCATGCCTAGGTGAAAAGTGAAAAGTGATCAGTGCATGAGGAATTAACCCGGGTAACTTCCCTCGGGAGTTTTCCTTGTAATCCCATCCGGCGTCCAGGCGCATGTCCTGAGAGGAGGGCAAACTTATGACTCCTCCAAAGACGCCAACTAATGCAATCCCAAAGATAAAGCACTTGCTGCCTTGAAGGATTATGGTGATGGGAGATTAGCCCACCAAGTCCCCAGCGGCGACCACTGGACCTAGGGCAAAGACATCTCCTTCTTGCCTCTGAATGTCCCGGAGGTAGTAGTCCACAAAGACTGACTGAGTCCTCCAGCAGGCTGCTTCTAGAATGGAGGCAATTGAGCTGTTCTTCCACAGGAGCATATATGTGACAATACCCCTAATGTCGTGGGCCCGGACCTTGAACAAGGGACAGAGATCTTCAGGAAAAGACTGGTGCGCTGTCTTAACTGTATCCCGTAGAAAAAAGGAGATTGCCGCCTTAGACATGGGCCTTTTGGGATCCTGTACAGAGACAAAAAGATTCCTAGGCCGAGGAGAGGAAGACGTGAGCCGCAGGTAACAATTCATTGCCCTCACTGGACAAAGTAGACGTTCCTCATCCTCATGTCTCACCATAGAAGAGAGACTGCGAAGATGGAACTCCCGAGTGATGGGGTTAAGGCCGGTTTACGTCTTGGCCACAAACTCAGGAAGGTAGGACAGAATGAGATCCTCTCCCTGTGTGGCTGTGACCATAGACAGGGCACGGAGCTCACCCACCATCTTGGCTGTAGCCAGGGCCACCAGGAAAAGTGTCTTCCTAGACAAATCCCGGAAGGTGGACCGTTCCAAAGGCTCAAAAGGCGGACGTGTCAAGGCTCTAAGGACCACGTCCACATTCCATGATGGAGGTCTGCAAGGTGGCCTGCGTACTTGCCTTGAACAAGTTCTAATCACTGGATCCGAGGAGAGGTCAAATCCTTTAAGTGCAAACACGCTATTGAGCATAGCCTTGTACCTTTTAATGGCTGAGACAGATAGCTTGCTCTCCTGCCTCAGAAAAACTAAAAAGTCAGCAAACTTTTGGCTGGAGGGGTTAGAAACAGTGTGGCCCTCCCTTTTGCACCACTCCCGGAATTTCTTCCACTTATACTGGTAATTCATAAGAGTGGAAGGCCGTTTAGATCTTGCCAGGAATTCCGTAACACGAGAGGAATAGCCTTGGTGACGGAGGATTCGATGGACAGTTTCCACGCGGTTAACTGTAGCATGGGGAAAGCCTGATGGAACTTGTGGACGTGTGGCTGACGGAGGAGGTCTCTGCGATGTGGAAGGCGTCTTGGGGAGTCTACCGAGGTCTGGACGAGATCCGGAAACCATTCCCTCTGAAGCCAGAACGGGGCAATCAGGATGAGGGTGGCGCGGTGTGCCGTCCTCAACTTGTTGAGAACCTTCCTGATCAAAGGAAAGGGAGGAAAGAAGTACAGATCCTGGCAATCCCAGTTGTAAAGGAATGCATCCGTGGCGATCGCCATGGGGTCTCGAAACGGTGAGACAAAGTTCGGCAGCCGGAAGTTGAGCCTCGTGGCAAAGAGGTCCACTGTGGGATAACTCCAGGTTCTCCACAGTCGACTGCAGATGTCCTGGTGGAGAGTCCACGCTGTAGAGATGACTTGGTCTCGTCTGCTGAGGCAATCCGCCAGGACATTGGAGGACCCCTTCACGAACTGAGGGATGATCTGAACGGCATGATCTTCCGCCCACTGAAGAACTGACTGAGCCTCCGCATTGAGAATCCCTGAACGAGTCCCGCCTTCCTTGGCCAAGTATGACAGGGCCGTGGCATTGTCTGAGAAGACTGCAACCGCTTTCCCGCGAAATTTCTCCGTGAAGTGGGATAGGCTGAGACGAATGGCTCTGAGTTCCAAGAGATTGATATGAAGGGACCGCTCCTGTGGGGTCCACAGACCACTCACTGAGGCATGAAGAACAGACGCCTTCCAACCTAGGGTTGAGACGTCCGAGTACAGGCACACATCTGGGGAAGCCAATTGTAGCGACTGTCCCACCCGTAGGCCGGGCTCCGACAACCACCACTGAAGATCCTCCAGAAACATGCTGTCCCAAGGAACTGGAAAGTCGTCTGGATGGAACTGACGGTTCCAAGATCGGGAAAGATGTAATTGTAGGCCTCTCATTCGTCGTCTGGCCCCTGGAATTAGATGAATGAGGGAGGACATGTGACCCAAGAGGATCAACCAAGCCCTTGCTGGTGGAGATTGAACACTGAGGAAGGACTCGATCTGGCGGTGAAGGTTCTCCAGGCGTTCTTCTGTCGGGAAAACCTTCAAAAGCGTTGATTGAATCTCCATCCCCCAGATGGATCATCGACTGGGACGGGGTAAGACGGGACTTTCCCCAGTTTACCTGAATACCCAGGGAGGCACATAGGTTGAGAAGGAACTCGGTTGCATCGAGGGCCTCCCGTTCGGAGTGGGCCAACAGTAGCCAGTCGTCTAAATAACGGAGGAGACGAATCTCCCGCCGATGGGAAGCCACTGAAACTGGACCAATCATCCGGGTGAAAAGTTGTGGGGCAGTGGATAGGCCGAAGCAAAGGACCTTGAACTGGTAGTGTAGGCCTTTCCAAATGAAGCGAAGGAACTTTCGGCTGTCTGGATGGACCGGGATTTGGAGATAGGCATCCTTGAGATTGATGGCTGCCATCCAGTCGTGACTGCGAATCGCAGACATGACCGTCCTTACAGTTTCCATCCGGAATCGAGTGGTGATGACGTAGCGATTGAGAGAGGATAGGTCGAGAATCGGGCGGAAGCCTCCGGTAGCCTTTGTCACAACAAAAAGGTGGCTGTAAAATCCCGGAGATGCTGGGGCCTTCTCTAATGCCCCTTTTTCTAAGAGAAGCCGAACCTCGTGATCTAATGCCTCGGCCTTCTCGGATCCCAGGGAGCAAGACCGAAATCCAACTGGATGGGAGGTGACTGGTGGTGGTGTCGTGAAAGGAATCCTGTAACCTTCGCGGAGGACGGCGAGTACCCAAGCCTCCGCTCCAATCGTGATCCAGTCTTCTAGATTGTTGGCAAGGCAACCTCCAATGGGGATCCGGGACGGGCGAGGGTCTACTTCCGAAAAAACTTGCCCGACGTTCTTGGGCGGGAAGAAGGGAGTCTGGGAGCAGGTTTCTGCCGTTGGGGCACTCTTGGCTGGAAAAAAGAGACCGTTCGACCAAACGAGCTCGAGGGTCGATGAGAGGCAGCCACAGGATTAGTGCGAGAAGCACGATCCACCAATGGAGTGCCCGAAGGACGAGGCTTCACCAGTGCCCGAGCCGCTGCTTGCTGGAAGGAGATGGAGGCTGCTTTGTCTGCAACCCGAAGGGCTTCCTGAACTCGAACCTCTTCAAAAAGGAATGCAGAGTCAATCGCAGATTTCCTTAAGTCCACCTTGGTCGCAGACTTAAATACCGGTGGGAGGCGGGACAGGATCGCCTCCCGTCTCATGGCCTTTACATTGGTCAAGGCAAATGCTGAATCTTTGGCAGTGTCCACCATGGCAAACTGAATACTCCGAAAGAGTTGATCAGCTAGAAGCTTGTCCTCTTGTCCAGGCTGTAGGGAAGAAAGGAGCCGGTAGAAAGCTCCCACACCCCAAAACAGAAAATTCTGTGCCTCACGTTGACGGGCGAGAACGCCTTCGAGGCGGGTCATATCAGCATGTTGAACCAACACTTGGGGTTCTTTCCCCTTAGGGGTGAGAGCAAGAGCCAAGTCGGTGTTCAGCTTGGCTGCCTTCCCCGCTGACTCATGACCACTAACGGAGTAGATCCTCCTGTATCTGTTGGACGGGTAGCGGGCAAGAGATGGTCTGGATCCTTCAGTAGCCAGGAGAAGAGCCTTGGTAGCAAAATCCAACGAGAAAGCCATAGGCTGGGCCCTGGTAAGACGGATATGTTTCTCCACTTCAGGCCTGACCTCCCCAGGTGGGGCAGGTTGGTGAGCCGCTTTCGCATACCCCAGCGCCTCCGGAAAGCAGTGGGTAATGTAGACCATCATGGATTGGAAAAGTGGAGGAGGAACTGCATCATGGTCCCCTGGACCGCGTGCCAGAATCGTTCTCCGAAATCTCATTCCACGGATCCTCGAGGTCACCCTGTGCTGGACCCAGGGATCCAGAAGGTGGGAATGGTGGATCAGGATCCCTCATGGACCCGATCCAAGATCCAGGTGGCGCAACTTGATGACGTGTAGTAGCCAAATGGATCTGATCCTGGTGGTAGAAGGCATGTGAGGAGACCTCGAGATCCTGTGTGCCTTGTGGACCGAGGGGGGGATTTAGGCCTTGCCTATGTAACACCCCCCTCTGGCTGTGTGGGCTTGACCGAGTCCTCAGTCAAAGTACCCTGGTAATACACAGCCTGACCCTCACCCCGGGTCAGTGGGCGGGAGTGGTGTACAGAAGACACACACCTGTCCCAGCCCTGGTCACATCCTGAGGGAGATTCTGGACGTGGTGGAGCCGGATCTCCCCCCACCACAGGACGTGACCGCTTGATCCTCCACTGAACATCCTTGGGTGGTCTAGATCGCTTACTCATGGAATGAAGATCAAATGGTGCCTGATCTAAACCTACACCACCCCTTTGCCTCTCCTTCCCCCGGTTACCCCCCACCGGCACACCAGCTTGGAGTGACTGCACACTCTGCCTTGCGCTGGGGCCGGGAGGGGGGTTGGTAACGGACCTCACCGTACCGTGAACCGAGGGTAAGGAGGGAGCTGAAAGAGAGACAGGATTAGGAGCTAATCTATTCTCTACCTCCTTAGACACCATCTCTGATAACATGGTAGGGAGTGAAACACTGTGGCTCCCTTCAGGAAAACCCAGGAAGGCCGCAAATCCTTTAAAGAAAACAGACATATCAGGTGGAGAATCCTTAGAAGGCACAGGAATCTGAGACACAGAATCCTCTGGGCCCACCGAACTCACCACCGAACCACCGGCTGATTCCGAGGCTCGAGAGGTGGGGGAGGAGGGGGTATGGTTCCCAACCCTAACCTCCCCATATGACTGACTTGAAGTGTGAGGGGCCTTCTTCCTAGCCTTATACTCACGCCTCTTCTGCAATGTCCGCTGGTATTTAAGGGCACTGAGAATCAGCTTGGAGCTCCAATCAGCACACTCCTGACACCTGTTGTTTACATCACAACAACCACCACGACAGGGAATACATACTGTATGTGGATCTTTCTTTACATCTCCAAGTAGTCTCCCGCAGCCAGAAGAAGCACAGACTCTCCTGGAGAAGTGTGTTGCACCACTCCCTGAAGACGTGGAGTGAAGTGGAGAGGAAGAGCCATGAGAGGATCCGGGACTGAAAACATGGCGGACGTGTGGGCGAGCCTCCCTCCTTGCGTCAGCTGGTTGAAGGCCCGGCGGAGGGGAGGCCCGTTCGTCACCATTAACCATAGCAGAAGGTGACAGGAAACCCTCCTGGAGGTCAGGGAACTCAGCCATATGGCCAACAACGAAAGACAGTTGGGCAGTAACAAAGAAAGCACTGTTGAAAACCTGAGTCCGCACGGTAGCGCGTCTCAAGAAAGAAATGACGGTCTCAGCTGAGGGAGACAGACATGAGTTATGACAGCAAGCACCCCATCATAATTCCTATTTGTCATACGGCCAAACTCATAGTGGTTTCAACATAACATTTTGAAGCATGCTGGTGTTCATACCCTCATGTCAAGCATTAGAAACCCTTATTGGGTTATTGGATTAAGACAAGTGGCTAAAAGAGTTTGTAAAGAATGTGATGCTTGCAAGAAATTTTATTCTAGACCATGTAGTCAGCCCGTCCCTCTTTTGTCAGTATTGAGGGTTAAACTTACCTTCCCCTTTGCCATAACTGGATTAGATTATGCAGGCCCTTTGTTTGCAGTTGATTAACTATCCAGGAAATTGTACATTTTGTTGTTTACTTGTGCTGTCACAAGATCTGTTCATTTGGAGTTAACCGACTCGCAGTACTTGATTGTATTTTGGCCATGCGTAGATTTTCTGCCAGGCGTGGACTTCCATCTGTGATGTATTCAGATAATGCCAAAACCTTTATAAGTATTGCCAATAGGCTTCAGCAATATTTCAGTATATTGAGTCCTGAATGGAAGTTCATTGCCCCCAGATCTCCATGGTGGGGAGGATGGTGGGAAAGACTTGTGAGGTCAGTGAAATCTGCTCTTAAGAAATATCTTGGCACTAAATGCTTGACTAAATGTGAACTTGACTAACATTTACCTTACCACACAATAGAGGAATTAATTAGAAAACGAGGCGATAATCTTTGGTTTAGTAAAGTTATTTACATAGAATCTAGTTTTTTTTGGACATTGAACCTACACCGATAATGAATAAGGCACCCGAAAATTTACCTTCTCACAATAGGAAAACACACAGAGTAGACATTCTTCTATCTCATCCCGAGACATCAACTCTGCCAAACTTTCAGTTTATATCCATTGACCCCCTTTTTCCCCTTCTTGATTCACCCTTGAAAAATTTTTATAATTTGGTAACTGATCCTGAGAGCGGTTAATTAACCTTCTCTCAAGGAAGAACTTTTAGTTCTTCTTATGTTTTCCGTAATAAGGGTGAAATGTTACACGGGCATTTGATTTCGGGTTACAATGTGAAGAACCTTTTTCATTTCTCCAACACTTGGATTTAACATGAAATCCATAAGGTAACCTTAACTGTTTAATCTACCAGACCTCACTAAGCAGACACACATGGTTTTGCGTATTATAAATGGAACATCACTGATATTGAGCAGGTTCACTTCTAGCCCCAATTACACAAAAAAAAAAAAATTGAGCAAAAACTTTTTGGTGTATATTGTGTGGCAGAGTATTCCATGTTTCCTGTAAATCGAATGGAGTGTCAGTCGCGTCTCGCTACAATTCACTTTCAACAACCTCAAACGAGATAACACATAAACAATATAACATGAATGTTAAAGTGAAAAGGATATATGGTAAACAGTGAAATGTATCTAAGGGAGAAAAGGAGACCATGTGGTCTTAAGATATGTTATCCGCATATAAGATGGGAAAAAAATACTATTATCCACTTATAATGCATCTTAAAAAGGATTTTAATTATTTGACATATTAGAGGGGAAGGTTATTGGATATATAAGAATACTGAATGACACCGGATTTAACAAATATTGAGAAATTTTACGGAAGGATGATACTGACCTGTGAATCGAATGGAGTCACTGGAGTGTGAGACGTGAGTCGCGTCTGGCGTCTCCCTCACAAGGAAAAAAGCGGGAGAGGGAAAAGGGAGGGGGAGGGTGCTTACTAAGAATTTTCTCACATTTGATAATTTTACTCATTGATTATTGAGATATGAAATTATTACTAGCTTATATAAAATTAATTTTGGTGTAGAACAAGGGTTATTTTTTAATCTATTGAATTTTATTTTTGTATAATACATGGGAGAAATTCTGATCACTTGATAACTCAGCTGGGTTTTTGGCGCGAGACACTGTGATTGCACAATGTGATGAAATATTGCATCATCTTCCTTAATAGAAGCTTGTGAAAGGGAAGCTAGTTAAGTTAATTACTTTAAGGTAGGAAGTTTAAATTTAATTGTAAATGAATATTAATTACTTGGGGTATAAGGAAATCATTTTCTTTTCATAGAAAAATGATTTAAGGAGGACTGTATAAGATTTGAAGATTTTTGGTATTACCATCTAAGATAAGTACACCACTACACAATACAAAAGAAATTATAAATGATATGTGAGTAAAAATATTTGAGAGAAGTATAATCGGGGGGTATAGAACCTTAAGGTATGTTATTATATGGCCGATGGACACCATCGCCTGAGGCCTATAAGAGAAAATGGTTTCGGCGCCAATCTCAAAACAATAAAAAAAAGAAATATCCAGAATATTCTCTGAGGTTAATTCATGGCATCACAGTCTTGCTCTCTACACAAATACCGGACGACCATAAATATTCTGACGGCCTGACGAATTCAGTACTACTACTACTACTACTACTAATAATAATAATAATGTGGTGTAACTAGCTAGTCCTTGTTACTGGGTTTTGTTTGTTCATGGGTTGTATCATTCGTGCTTCGAATGTTCCGCGTTCGGGTTATATATATAGGGGTTCACTCATCCACAGTCAGTTGACTCCAGCCACTCTTACTGTAAGGTGTCGGGTTTCTTGCCAAGTAAAGCCTATGTTAAGGTTAAGTCAGTTTACTACTTATCCTATAACTACTACAATTTACTTGGCAAGATCCTAACTAGCTGGAGATGGAGAGGCTACTCCGCCCTGAACGCTTTGAAGGTTCTGAGGGAACAGACGCAGCCGAGTGGACGCACTGGTTCTGCACATTCGAGAACTTTATAGAGTCGCTGCCGCAGGACCCACCACCCGACAGACTAAAGCTGCTCATCAATTACATCTCACCCACCGTCTTCTCACACATCGCTGACTGCCTTGTATACGACGAAGCTATCAACATTCTCAAAAGAGTTTACGTGAAACCCAAGAACATCATTTTCGCCCGACATCAACTGGCCACTCGCAAACAACTTTCAAGTGAGTCCATAGATATGTACGTTCAGTCTCTCAAACTCCTTGCCAGAGATTGTAAATTCAAGGCGGTGACTGCTGACACTTATAGTAATGAAGCCATTCGTGATTCTCTTATTGCTGGTCTTGCCTCTCCCATCATACGTCAGCGAATGCTAGAGAAAGAATCCCTGTCTCTGAATGAAGCTGTTAATCTCGCTCGAAGCCTCGACGCTGCGCAGAGGAACGCAGAGGAGTACATGCTTCCCGCTACTCCGCCCAATCTGACGGCTGCCTCTACTGAGACGACTGCTCCAATCACCGAAACTTGCGCTGCTTCATACTTGGGTCGACCCTGCTTCTTTTGTGGTGGAAGGCGGCATCCCCGGTCTCGCTGCCCAGCCCGAGATGTGGAGTGTCGTTCGTGTGGTAAGACTGGTCACTTTGCCAAAGTATGTAGAACTAGCCGGACTGTGAGATCTGGGAAGGGCACCTTCACTTCTGCTGCTGGAATTAGTGGTGGTGGAGAGGAGGCCGCTTCTCTGCAAGATCAGTCTCCACCTCATGGATATCGGTCGCCCGGTCACCAGCCTTCAGGTAGCGCTTCCACGGTACTAGCCTCCGCTACTACTCAACGAATTTCAACCATTCCTGTGAGTGTGAACGAGATGACAGTTAATGCCTTTGTTGATAGTGGGAGTTCTATCAGTTTCATTCACCCAGAGATTGTAAAAAATTTGGATATCCTAGTTTACCCATCAACAACCAACATTACTCTTGCAGCTTCTCAAGTGTTTAAAACTCAGGGTCACTGTTTCGTTGACCTAAAAGTGAAAGATAACTTTTTTCCAAACTTTAAGCTTTCAGTGCTACCTCAATTGTGTTCTAGGGTTATTTTGGGGCAAGATTTTATGAAAAAGCACCAAAATGTTGAATTTACGCTTAATGGTTCTTTTCCTAAGTTAACTGTATGTGGTGTAGCCAGTATGGCCATTGATCCACCCAGCTTGTTCCCTAACTTGACTTCAGACATTAGACCTGTTACCACTCCCACTCGAAGGTTTTCAAAGTCTGATGAAGCATTTATCCATGATGAAATTCAGTCATTATTATTGGAAGGCATAATTTTAAAGAGTCAGTCCCTTTGGAAAGCTCAAGTTTTAGTAGCCAACGATGATCGCCACAAGCGTCGCATGGTGGTTGACTACTCGAGAACAGTAAATCGCTTCACGCTATTAGATGCCTACCCCATGCCTCGTATTCATGATCTAATCCATAAAATGGCTAAATACAGGATTTTCAGCACCCTTGATCTGAAAAGTGCATACTACCAAGTCCCCCTCCAGGAAAATGAAAAGTGTTACACTGTTTTTGAAGCTGATGGGCAACTATTCCAGTTTACAAGAATCCCCTTTGGCCTAACTAACTTGGTTGCAGTCTTTCAGAGGGTTATAGACTCCATCATTGCATACAATAATTTAGACGCCACTTTTGCCTATATTGATGATGTGATCATATGTGGGGAAAACCAGGAGGATCATGATCGCCACCTCCAGCGCTTCAAGGAAGTAGCAGCTAAATACAACCTCACTTTGAACATCGCTAAATGTAAGTACAGTCTCACCAAAATTACTTACTTAGGATACTGCATAGAAAATGGAACTCTTAGCCCTGGTCCTGATCGCATCAAACTCTTGTTGGATTTACCTGTTCCTGACGAAGCTTCCTCACTGAAACGAGCTCTTGGTTTATTTTCATACTATTCTGTTTGGATACCAGACTATTCCCGACGCATCCAACCTCTTCTCAGTTGTAGGCAATTTCCCCTGTCCTTCGAAGCGGTCAGGTGTTTCGAGTCTTAGAAGAAAGAAATTTCTGAAGCTTCCGTAGCCGCCTTTGATGAAACACTTTCTCTTCAGGTTGAGACTGATGCGTCCTCAGTATCTATAGCTGCTGTTCTATCTCAAAAGGGTCGACCTGTTGCATTTTTCTCCAGAACTCTGACCAACTTCGAAAGACTGCAACCTGCTGTAGAGAGGGAGGCTGCTGCCATTGTTGAAACCATTCGTAAGTGGAGACTGTACCTTATTGGCAGAAAATTCTCTATTGTCACCGATCAACAGGCTGTAAGTTTCATGTTTGATACTTCCCATTCCTCCAAAATTAAGAATGATAAAATACTTAGATGGCGCCTTGAACTCTCTGAATATAGATATGATATTAAGTACAGATCAGGATCAGAGAATCTTGCTTGCGACACGTTGTCTAGAGTATGCTCTGCTACTGCTAGAACTGATTCAATCTCGCTCGAAGACGTACATGCGTCGCTGTGTCACCCAGGAGTAACAAGACTGTATAACTTTGTAAGGATGAAAAATTTAGCATACTCTTTAGAAGATGTCAAGAGAGTCTGTTCACAGTGATCCATTTGCTCAGAATTGAAACCTAAATTCTTCAGACCGCCCCCAGCTAATCTCATCAAAGCCCTTAAGCCTTTTGATTGCATCTCCATAGATTTTTCCGGTCCTAAGCCTTCATCCACGAAGAACAAATATCTACTTGTAATGGTAGACGAGTACTCCAGATTTCCTTTCGTTTTTCCATGTCCTGACATGATCGCTCAAACTGTAATTGCATGTTTACTTAAATTATTCTCTATTTTTGGCTGTCCTTCATCTGTTCATTCGGATCGAGGTACCCAGTTCAGTTCATATCTCGTGAAGTGTCTGAATTTTTGACTAGCTATGATGTTTTCATGACCCACTCCTCTCCATATCACCCTCAAGGAAACGGTCAGTGCGAGAGAACAATAGGTACAATATGGAGATCAGTGTGCCTAGCCCTTAAGTCTCTCAACCTTCCTTTATCTCAGTGGGAAACAGTACTAGACCGATCCCTCCACTCAATTAGATCCCTACTCTGTACTGCCACCAACCAAACTCCTCACGAAAGATTGTTCTCATTCCCCAGGAAATCTTCTAATGGCTATTCTTTACCTACCTGGCTTTCCTCCCCTGGTCCTGTTCTATTAAGGAAGTTTGTTCGACTCTCAAAGAATGATCCTCTGGTGGACCACGTCGAGCTGGAAAATGCTACCCCTCACTACGCTACGGTTCGCTATCCTGATGGCAGACAGGCTACAGTCTCCACTCACGACTTGGCCCCGACTCCTAGGGACGACACGTCAACAGAAAGGGATCGCGAAGGGGAGCTGCTACCAACTGAGGACACTACACCTGCCCCAGAAGTAATTCCTGACAAGCTTCCTAACACTACACCAGCTCAGCCTACTATCAGCGTCAACAAAGAGTCTCAGCCTGTCCCTCTCCGCCGGTCCACGAGGATTAGAAAAGCACCAGACAGGCTTGCTTATAATTAACTGTGTATGTTTTTTTTTGTCTTTTTTTGTTGTTGTTTTTTTAGGAGGGGAGATTGTGGTGTAAGTAGCTAGTCCTTGTTACTGGGTTTTGTTTGTTCATGGGTTGTATCATTCGTGCTTCGAATGTTCCGCGTTCGGGTTATATATATAGGGGTTCACTCACCCACAGTCGAGACTGAGCCCAGACACGGTACTGTGTACTTGTCGTCCTGCTGCTTATGTCTTTCACCTTCGGGTGTTAATATATTTTGACGGCCCTTCAGGTCTAGGTTAGATAAATAAATATAGGTGTCCCTCTACCCATGTACTGAGTTTGTTACCTCATTGTCCTCACCTTAGTGACAACAGTAAGTGTCTGTTGTCAGGTTGTCAGATTGTCCTTCCTCTCTCACCTACGGAGTGTCCGCCTCAGTGAGCGTGCTTTTTGGGTGAATTAACACCGATTGGCAAGACAATCTGACTCTAGGAAACTCCTCCCTGGTGTCCTCCCGCTTGTGTCCCGCTCCCCTCCTGTAGGAGGGGGGTGTACCCCATGGCTGACGCCGCTTCCCCCCCTCCCCCCTCTAGGGGGAGGGAGGGTCCAGACCGACCACCCCTGACGAATACACGGCCCATCTCCCATGACAAAGCAACCTATGTGACACTAAAATCTAAGACCCAGACCCGCCTTTCTACTGTAAATTCTTTTATAATTAAAAAAGTCATTGATGTAAACATTGGTACTGTTGCCAATGTAAAAAAACTTGCAAGCGGAGATCTATTAATTGAAACATTCAACTCCAAACAGGTCAGTTCCCTAATGAAGCTACAACGCATGCATGATATTGAGATTGAAGCTTCGATCCCAGTATCCATGAACTCGGGTCGGGGGGTTGCCTCCCATCGCGATTTTGTGGATATGACAGAAGACGAAATCATTGATAACATGCATGACCAGGGCGTCATTGGTGCTAGAAAGATAACTAAATTCGTTGACGGTGCGAGAAGGAACACTGCTTCAGTCACTTTAACTTTTGCTGTTGCCAAGTTGCCTGATAGAGTGGATGTAGGATACGAGCGGGTTCCCGTTCGTCCCTATATTCCAAACCCTCTTCGGTGTTTTAAATGTCAACTCTATGGACACCACGGAAATGCTTGTCGTTCGGTTCACTCTTTTTGTGGTAAGTGTGCTTGCGAAGGTCATTCGTCGGAACAGTGTTTGTCACTGGTAGAAAAGTGTCGTAACTGTTCAGAAGCTCACTCTACTTTCTCGCGGGATTGTCCTGCTTGGAAGCTGGAGAAAGAGGTCTGTACCGTTAAGGCAGTCGAAGGCATCTCGTACTTTGACGCGAGGAAGCGAGTGAAGGAGGCGCACGTCGCGCCTTCTCCAGGCGTTTCATACGCGGCAAGCGTACAGATGCGTCCACTGATAAAGTCTGTTTCGATTCAGACTGAGCCTCTGCCGGCTGCACCTGCCCAAGCTGTTTCTCTTACTACGAATACCTCATCTACTCCTCCAACACCTACTATCATGAAAACAACCACACCTGCCTCTTCCTCCTCCCCCTCCTCCTCCTCCACCTCCACCTCTACCTCCTCCTCCTCCTCCTCCTCCACTAAAACCAAATATGCCTCTGCTGTCTCTACCACTCCAGCTAAGAAGACAGAAAAGAATGACAAGGATAACATTAAATGTAATTACACAAGATTAGAGCGCAATTCCTCCTCTCATGTCATCCCAGCTCCCGCGCCATCGAGGAGGGGCTCTCACGCTCGCTCCCTCTCGACCAGCTCCGGGGAGTTAACTATTGATGAACCGATGCAGATCTCCTCTTGCAAGGGCCGAGAGAGGTCCCCGGCTAGCGCCTCCGAGCGCAAAAAATCTAAGAAACACATCCGCCCCCATCGTAACTCTTAAACCATTACGTTCAACGTTTTACAGTGGAACTGTAGAAGTATTCGTAATAAACTTCCATATTTGTCACTTTTAGTGAACTTACACAGGCCGTCCGTTATTTGCCTACAAGAGACGATGCTGGAGGATCATCCTGATCCTTCAGTACTAAAACACTACCATGCGTACAGAAGACACGACGGTCACGGCGTAGCCGTATACACACATAAAACACTATCACACACAAAAGTGACGTTGGATACCACTCTGGAGGCAGTCGCGTGCAGAGTGAAATTCAATGGCACGTATCTGGCTATCTGTTCTCTCTATTTACCTCCCAATACGCCTATTGCTGATGATGACTTAAGGTCGTTATTTCGCCAGCTTCCAGGCAACAAGCTGGTTCTGGGCGACTTTAACGCCCATCATCAGCAATGGGGCAATGAGAGGTCAAGTGTACGTGGGGAACAGATTGTTAACATTCTCCTACAGACAAACCTCTGTCTTCTGAACAATGGTTGTGCGACTCGTGTAGACGATCGGACAGGTAACGCGACTGCCATTGACTTGTCATTGGCCTCGCCAAATATGTTCTCTGACTTCTCTTGGGAGGTCAGCGACGACGCACACGGAAGTGACCACCTACCAATCTGCATTTCATACGCACGCGACGTTGCCACTATCCCTCCTCCACCTAAATTTAATTTTAAGAAAGCAGATTGGGCAACCTTCCGTGTGATCGCCGATATGGATATATCTGGCGAGGACACTGACACAATGGTTAGCAACGCAACACAATCTATTTTACACGCCGCTGAGGCATGTATTCCGAAAACTTCTACAATTCACACAAAGCATGGAGTTCCATGGTGGACAACGGATTGCCGACAAGCACTTCGTGAGCGTAATAGGCGATACAGGTATTTCAGCCAGCAGCCCAGTCAAGATAATTTCATAGCCTATAAAAAGGCAAGGGCTCAGGCAAGGAAAGTCATCCTTCAAGCTAAGAGGGGCTCTTTCAGAGAGTTCACGTCATCAGTAAGCCGTACAATCCCGCTAGGACAGGTATGGAACACAGTCCATGTCCTTAGCGGGAAAAAAACAACCACTCCGATAACCACACTCATCACCAACGAGGATGTTACAGACACCCCCCCAGCTATTGCCAACACCTTAGCCCGGCAATTTGAACAGGCGAGTAGCTCCGCCTCGTTCCACCCTGCCTTCCTTCCCCGGAAGGAGGCAGCAGAACAAACAGTCCCAAACTTTGCCACAGGAGGCGTAAACACTGATTACAACTCAGAGTTTACGCCGGATGAACTCCTCCTTGCCCTGAAATCCTGTAAAGGCTCCAGTCCTGGTCCAGATCAAATATCATACAGCATGCTCCAACATCTCGGCCCTAGTTCACTTACTAAATTACTCTCCCTTTATAATAGAATCTGGACCACTCACACCTTCCCCCAATCTTGGCACTTTGCTCACGTTATCCCAATACCCAAAAAGACTGGTCGCCTTACGGACCCCAGTACGTTTCGCCCTATTGCGCTCACGAGCTGTCTCTGTAAGGTCATGGAACGCATGATTAACAAAAGGCTATTTTTTGTTTTAGAAGCAAAAGGTGTGTTAAGTGGTCAACAATCGGGTTTTCGTAAATACCGAAGCACGATGGACCATTTAATGCACCTGGAGCATTGCATTTCAGAGGCTTTCGCCAAAAAAGAATTCATGATAGGAGTGTTCTTGGACATTCACAAAGCCTTCGACATGACATGGCGACACGGTATCCTCATGAAACTCCATGCTCACGGTTTAAGAGGTAACTTGCCTATTTTTGTTTATAATTTCTTACAGGACAGAACTTTCTCTGTCAAGCTTCCCGGTAACGTATTCTCGGACATTTATGTCCAGGAAAATGGGGTGCCACAGGGTAGTGTTCTTAGTCCTACTTTATTTTGTGTTATGATTAATGATATTCTGTCATCAACTCCTGTCCCAAGAAATCTTAAATACTCGCTCTATGCTGACGACTGTGCGTTATGGCATTCGTCGCCAAATGCGCAGTTCTCGGCTGGACGGATTCAAATTGCTCTTGACTCCGTCCAACAGTGGGCCTCTCTGTGAGGATTTAAGTTTTCTGTTCCAAAGTGTATCGGTGTAGTTTTCACTCAACGTAAAATTCCCGCTTTGCATATTTCTCTTCAAGGTCAGCCGATACCGTTTCAAAATTCAGTTAAGTTCTTGGGTCTGCATTTTAACAGCAGACTCAATTGGAAAACACACATAAATAATTTACTAGTTCGTTGCCATAAAAAAGTCAATGTCCTAAAATACCTATCAGGTACTTCTTGGGGAGCAGACAGAAAATCTTTATTAATGGTGTACAAGTCCTTAATTCGTTCTCACTTAGACTATGGCTCACCGGTGTATGGGTCAGCGTCGGACGCAACATTGAGGAGGCTGGATGTATTTCAGAATGCATGTCTGCGAATGTGTCTTGGAGCCCTACGGTGTACACGCGTGGGGCGTTTGGAGGTTGAGGCCAATATACCACCACTAAGTATGCGACGGGACGGCCTATTACTGGCATACGGCCTGTCAACGGCCCGGAAGATTCCACTCGGTCTCATGGCAGCTACTGTTATTAAGCAGCACCACCATCTCCACACTGGTCGACACCGTCCACTAGCTGTCCGCCTTCACACTTTATGCCAGAAGTGTGAAGTGGACCTTGACGGTGTTGACCAGCTTGTGCAACAAACAAAAGCCCCTTGGGAGCCCAATGCCAACATTATTACCAAATGGCTACCCAACCACAAGCCTGCCATGACCGAAGTGGAGATAGGCTATCACTTCCGGGCTCTCGTCGCTAGCCTCCCTCCCTCCCTCCACCTGTACACTGACGGCTCCAAGTCGAGTGAATGTGTGGGTGTTAGTGTTTGGTCGAGTGAATGTGCCCTCAGGTTCCGACTACCTTCCCATACATCGGTGTTTTCCTCAGAACTTTTTGCAATTGATAAAGCCATAGATTATGCACTAAATTCAAATCATAACGTAATTGTAATTTTCACGGACTCTATGTCAGCCCTTCAGGCGATAGAGTCAGGGCGCACGGATGCCAATGAAATCCAAGGCAATATCATTAATAAGCTAAATTCACGCCGTAAGTCTTTCTCTTTGTTTTGGGTGCCTGGTCATTCGCGTATTTACGGGAATGAGCAGGCTGACATGCTGGCTAGGTCCGCTGCAGAGCTCGAGGGAGCGTGGAACCTCCGTCGCGATCTGCAGTCATGTCTCTCGGCTGCAAAATCATCAGTTTACCTCCTGTGGCAAAGTCACTGGGACAACCTCCATCTTACCACAATAAAACCCATCCTAGGTGAGTGGGCTTCCTCCAACCGCCCCACAAGGCGTCAGGAGGTGGTCCTCGGACGCCTCAGGATGGGCTGCACCCTACCCACCCACATGCTCCCCTACATCGCCCACGCCTTCCCACCCCAATGCATCACCTGTCACACTACCCTCTCTATCGACCACATCCTGCTTCACTGTGTGCGTTATCGGGAGGCGCGACGGTCCCTCGCAGCTTGCTGTGAGGCCCGCCGCCTTCCGATTACGCAGACCACCCTTCTGGGTGACCAGCATCCGGATGTGGTCGATAACCTGATGATTTTCCTGGCCGAGACCAACTTAATCAAAGAGTTATGACTTACTTGTATATTTCAATGTTTTTCTTTTTTATTATTGACACTTTGTATATACTGCACTTTCCTTTATTATAAATATGTTTTGAATGAATGATTATGTGTCTAGCGTGAATGTCATGCACTTATCCCCAAATTTATTGTAAATACGTATTCGTACGTATCCTCCCCCATTATATGTATGTATCATTTTTGTCCCCCATTTACCCTGACTAATGACTTTAGTTTTGCCTTAGGTTCAGGCCCCAAGAATGAATGTGTATGCATGATGCGTGACTGGAATTGTATGAATATATTTTTATTTATTTATTTATTTTTTTTTCTATTCTATGTACAAATATAAAATTAATAAAATAAAAAAAAAATCAAACAAACAAACAAACAAACAAACAAACAAATATGTAAATAAAAAAAAAAAAAAAAATAAATAAATAAATAAATAAAAAAAAAAAAATAAATAAATAAAATTTGATAAATAAATAAAAAATAGGTTCAAAATTTAATTTATATGACCTAATAGCCTCTGCCATGGCTGATGGCAAAAAAAAAAAAAAAAAAAAAAAAAAAAAAAAAAAAAAAAAAAAAAAAAAAAAAAACACAGTCAGTTGACTCCAGCCACTCTTACTGTAAGGTGTCGGGTTTCTTGCCAATTAAAGCCTATGTTAAGGTTAAGTCAGTTTACTACTTATCCTATAACTACTACAAATAATAATAATAATAATAATAATAATTATAATAATGTTACTACTAGTAGTAACACTACTATAATAATAGAATTACCACGCCATGTAGCCTATTTGCCATCTATTAATTATGCCATATAGACTCATAGGAATATTTGATTGAAACATAGCTACGCTTAGTTTTATATTTGCATGGTGCTTACAAGGCAAAACTTTGATGTTTTTTAATGTGAATTCCACGGCGCTCGTGACTTATAAGCAGAGAAATCGCAATAGAAAGCAAATGTTGTGTGGTGGTGGCGGATTCTGGTCAGTCTACACCAACACCAGAAAATAAAGCAGATGTTCTTGAAAATATACGGCAGAGTTGTCGGGAGTGTGTGCGTGTGGCCGCCGTGCCCCCGAATGGGTGGGAGGCGAGAGCACTCGGACGCAGCACAGCACACACCCGCTGGGATCTGGGCGCAAATCCTGACTGAAATCAACAACGCTGCCCATGGCGATGTAGCCAGTATATGTTAGTTACGCTCTGACGTCACACTTTTCAACCAATCACCTTTCGAATAAAGAAAAAGAAGTTTGGCAGTATGAGAATACTGCCTAATGTCGCCAGCGTCTAGCAACAGTCCACATTGCAACAATGTTGTTTTTTTGTTGATTTTTAAGTTTTAAACATTATCATTACCAAGTTGTGATCAGTATGTTGGACGTATTTAACTCGGCATTTCTGACCATAAACTTATAAAGTAATCATCGGATCCGATTACTTGGCAAAAGTAATCGGGTCCCAGCACTGGACGAGGTCCAGTAATCGGATCCCGCCCAGCCCTATACGAAAGGGCTGCCATTGTTTTATTGGACCAACCCGCCGGCCTTGCTCTAATACTAAAGCTAAAAAGCCCTGGTTTAACTCTGCTTGTTCTCGTGCTGTCAATGATAGAGGTGGCTCACAAACGGTACCGTAGCCATTCATCTGCTG
>JAXIVD010000293.1:137500-180000 GCA_036785275.1 Cancer borealis | reverse complement strand
CGCAACGCCCCCCCGGCAATGACGGATTAATGTTGACGCAATGCCCCCAAACGAGTGACGCGCCCAGCTCTGCCTTTTCTGCATACCGCCCCTGTCTCCTAGGCTTAGACTATCTCATCTATAGCCAGGCGTGTGTTGACCTCGGAAGGAGGTAGGTGCGTGTCCGAGGTGCCTTTGCTCCCAACGGACATCTGTGCAGAGGTAATGGTAGCGGAGACGGTTCGTGTTGCTCCGAGAACAGAGGCCATAGTGAGATGTCGGCTATCACGGGAGATTAGCAGCGACGGTGGCTTAGTAAAACCCTCCTTGGAACAACGACTGGTGGAGAGTGTAGCGGTGGGCAGGATCTTTGTGAGACCAGATAAGGACAAGGTGATGATGCTAGTGGCGAACTTTTCCGGTGAAGAGCAGGAAATACCAGCGGGAGCGATCCTTGGAACCTGTGAGGAGGTTGAACGACATCAACGGACGACAGCTGCTAGGCAGAACGGTGAATTTACCAATGACCAAATTCCAGAACACCTACAGGAATTGATGCAGAAGAGCGCAGAGTGTCTGAGATCCGAACAGACTGCGAGGCTGCGGAAGTTGCTGTCAGTATACGCCGATGTCTTTGCAAAAGGTGACTTGGATCTAGACTGTACCAATCTCGTCCAGCACCGCATCATTACTGGTAACAGCACTCCTATTAAGCATGCACCACGGAGAATAGCACCAACAAAGCGTCAAGAGATGGAAACTGCAGTCAGCGAGTTAGTGGCGCAGAAAGTGGTGGAGAAATCCAGCAGCCCGTGGTCTTCAGCAGTAGTGCTGGTAAAAAAGAAGGATGGTTCATATCAGTGCTGCGTCGACTACCGGGCCCTGAACGATGTGACCATCAAGGATTCCTACCCACTGCCCAGGATCGACGACACTCTCAATGCACTGGTAGGTGCTAAATGGCTCTCCATTCTAGATTTAAAATCCATCTACCATCAGGTGGAGATGGCGGAGGAGGATAAGATGAAGACCGCCTTTTCCTACGGTTGAGGGCTATGGCAGTTCAGGGTCATGTCCTTTGGATTGTGCAACGCTCCTGCTACCTTTGAACGTCTTATGAAGCAAGTTCTGTACGGCTTGCAGTAGAGGACCACCGTCGTCTACTTGGACGATGTGATTGTGTACGGGGGCACCTTTGAAGAGGAACTAAGGAATCTGGAAGAGGTGTTCCAACGGCTACGCAAGGCGCATCTTAAACTTAGCCCAAAGAAATGCCTGTTGTTTCAGAAGGAGGTGCCTTTCCTCGGACACATCGCCGGCCAAGACTGAATAAGGACGGATCCTCATAAGGTAGAAGCCATGAAGGAATGGCCGGTACTGAAGAGTGTGACTGAGGTGCGGAGCTTTCTTGGGCTTTGCACTTACTATCGTCGCTTTGTGGAAGACTTTGCCAACATCGCATCACCCCTCCACCACCTGACCAGAAAGGGGGTAAGATTTTGCTGGGACGCAGAGTGTCAGAGCGCCTTTGATGACTTGAAGATGGCGCTAGTGAACACCCCAGTGTTGCCATATCCTGATCCTAGCTGCCCCTACATTGTTGACTGTGACACTAGTGCTGATGGGATTGGAGCAGTACTCTCGCAAGTGAAGGACGATCGAGAACATGTGGTGGCCTACTACAGCTACAAGCTCAGCAAGCCCGAAAAGAACTACTGCGTCACCAGAAAGGAGCTCCTCGCCGTGGTAAAGAGCCTTGATCACTTTCACCCTTACTTGCGCTAGGTTTATCGTGAGAACGGACCATGCAGCTCTCCGGTGGCTCAAAACGCTCAAGACCCTGAGGGGCAACTGGCAAGGTGGCTAGGCAAGCTTGAGCAATATGACTACCACATGGAACATCGCCCTGGCCGAACCCACAGCAACGCTGACAGTCTCAGCCGGCGTCCCTGCGAGCCTGGGTGCCGTTATTGCAGCAGTAAGGAACCGAACCAGGAGTGCAAGCGGATGTTGGTGAGAGAAAGCGCCGCGGACACTGACCAGCTCCTGCAAGAGGCTCAACTAGACGACCCAGATATCGGACCAGTGGTAAAGTGGCTGCAAGAAGATCGAGGCCGGCCTACCTGGAAAGAAGTGGCAGCCATCAGTCTGGCAACAAAACCTTACTGCGAGCAGTGGGACACCTTGAGACTAGGAGGAGGGGTACTCCTAAAGAGGTGGGTGATGCCAGATGGGAGAGTGAGGTATTGGCAGACTGTGGTCTCGCGCGTGAAGTCGGCTGAGCTGTTGTGGAAAATCCACGCTAGCGTTACCAGTGGACACTTGGTTCAAAAGAAGACACTGAGTCGCCTTAGGCAGCGCTTTTATTGGGTCGGAATTCGTAGCGACGTACAAGAATGGTGTCGGGCGTGCGACATCTGCAGCGCTAAGAAGGGGCCAGCAAAGAAAACGAGAGCGCCCTCGCAGTTGTATCAGGTGGGGGCACCGATGGAACGGATAGCTGTAGACATCGCCTGACCACTACCCATCACTACCCAAGGTAACCGTTATATCTGTGTTGTCATGGATTATTTCACAAAGTGGCCTGAAGCATATGCCCTTCTTAATCATGAGGCGAAAACAGTTGCAGAGGTGTTGGTGAACCAGTTTTTCACCAGATTTGGAGTCCCGGGTGAGTTGCACTCAGACCAGGGTCGAGAGTTCGAGTCCCAGGTGTTCCAGGAGTGCTCCCAGCTACTCGGCCTGCGCAAGACTAGGACGACTCCCCTGCGGCCCCAGTCGGACGGGATGGTAGAGAGATTCAACTGCACTCTCACCCAGGAGCTGGCTACGTGCATTGCAGAGGGACAGTCCGACTGGGACCGCAAACTCCCTGCTTTTCTCATGACCTACAGGTCAGCTGAACATGAAGCCACGTCCTATACCCCAGCCCGACTGATATTAAGGAGGGAGCTTCGGTTGCCAGTGGACCTTGCCACGGGACGGTCGCCTGATGAAGATCTGCCCACCATCACCACCATGTACGCTGTGGCCCTGAAGGAGCGTATGGAGGAGGTCCATCACCAAGTGCGAGACCAACTCAAGCTTGCTGGGAGGGTTATGAAGAGGCGCTAGGCCTGCCAGTTTCAACAAGGATGATCATGTGTGGTTACACAATCCCCGCCGGAAGATAGGTCTGTCGCCAAAGCTACAGAATCCTTGGGAAGGGCCATTTAATGTAACTGAAAAAATTTCAGATGTGACTTTCTGCATTCGACAAGGACCCAGAGGGAAGTCTAAGGTAGTACATGTGGACCGGCTCTGGCGATACTACGGGCCTGGAGGATTTACTTGGGGGACAGCAGAATCAGAAGGGAGTGACGAGGAGGAAGTTGCTGGCCAGGTGGCTGAGGCGATTCAGGAGTATCCATCAGTGTCCCCAGCGAACTCTGACGTGGAATTTAGTGGGGGTGAGTCGTCTGCTGATGAGGACCCTGTTCAGCCGACCTTATCTCCTCGGTGATGGACACGTCGAACACCGCTGTGGTGGAGCTGCCCCAGAAAGCCCACGTGTAACGAGGGGCTTCGCAGCAATATATAGATTATAACCTATTACCAGTATTTTCATTATATAAAGATATATTGATTATAACATTATTATTATCATTATATAAGGATATGCTAATTATAATATTATTATCATTATTCAAAGATGTATTAATCATAACATATTGCAGGTATTTTAAAATATACTAATTATTGTCTATTACTGGCCGTTATGTGAAAACTATGAGTAATAATTATATCTTATTACGTTAAATAGCCTATTGCCAATATCTTAAGGAACGTCCTGCCCGATGAAGTCATCATCAAGCGAGTTTAAATGTAATTTTATATTATCATAATGCTTAATGAAGAATGTTTAAACAATTCATACATATTTTTTTGAGCTTTATTTTGCTTGATATTGAAGATCATCATAAATACTGTTGAGGTTCTGCTGCTCATAATGGAGGATAATCAGGGAACTTAGGGAAGGTCAATTATACCGTCATCCAGGCTCTTCGCCTTTTACTCCTTTGAATCACCGGTTGCTTACAAGCCTCTGATCAGTGGGTACAGGTCTAAACATATTTTGGCCACAAATATATATCAAAAGAAAACATAATATAATAATGATACACATAATCATAAATAAAACTAAGAAAGTAAAGTTTACTAATTCCTTAACACCCCCTCTTAAACTTAAGTTTCTCCCTTTACAACACCAAATTTAATCATCTTATTCTTTGTAACTGGTTTGGTGAACATATCCGATATATTCTCTTCAGACGGAATGTATCTCAAATCTGTGATACCTTGTTCTATCTCAGAGCGAATGAAGTGATACCTTATATCTATGTGTTTTGACCTCTGGTGGTGTACAGGATTTTTAGCTAAGGCTAGAGCCCCTTGATTGTCCACATACAGTAACACAGCCTCCTTGTTACAACCATTCATATCAGAATACAATTGCCTTAGGAAATTACCCTCCTGCATAGCATTTGTTATGGCCATGTACTCTGCTTCACATGTTGACAGAGCTACTGTATTTTGTTTCTTACTCTTCCATGATATTAATGGCCCACTCTTGCTTAGCTGGAAGGTATAGCCTGAAATGCTGCGCCTATCCTCTGATGCGCCCCAGTCAGCATCACAAAACCCAACAAGCTCCAATGGGTGACACGACTTAGAGAACTTAAGAGTGTAATTAAGTGTACCCTTGATATATCTCAGGACATGTTTAGCAAGGCCCAAGTGTGCTTGTGTTGGTCTTGCCATGTGTTGAGATAACTTTGTGACAACATAGCATAAGTCTGGTCTTGTGCCTGTCATTACATATATCAGACTTCCAACTATTTTTCTGTACAATTTGGGATCATCTAGTTCTTTAGAATTATCATTTGTCATCTTTACAATGCTTGGATCACATGGGATGGCCTTAGGTTTGCAATCACTCATATTAAACTTGGTTAACATTTTTTCACAATGCTCCCTTTGGTTCATCATGATACAGTCATCCCCAAAGACAAATTCTATACCCAAAAACCAGTTCAGCCTTCCCATATCCTTCATTTTGAACTTATCACTAAGACACTCCTTGACACTGTTCAATGCTGTCCTACTACTACCAACAATAATGATATCATCTACCCAAAATAAGATTATAGTGGTTGAATCCTCCCTAATTTTTGTGTAAAGACAATAATCAGCTTGTGATTGAATAAAGTCTTCCTCAAGCAAGCATTTGTGTAATAAGTTGTACCAATTTCTGCCACTCTGTTTAAGACCATACAAAGATTTTTTAAGTTTACATACAAGTGCTTCCCCCTTCTCATTGGTCACAACAAAACCCTGTGGCTGTTCCAGGAAAATTTCACAGTCTATATCAGCATTCAGGTAGGCAGTCTTTACATCCATCTGACCAACAGTCATATTGTTCTGAACTGCAAACTGCATCAACATTCTAATAGATGTGAGTTTGGTTGTTGGTGAAAATGTTTCTTGAAAGTCAATACCTTGCACCTGAGAGTACCCTTTTGCTACATACCTGGCTTTGAATCTTTCACCACTGTCATGACTGTTCTTTACTGTATACACCCACTTTCCTCCTACCACTCTTCTTCCTTCTGGTAATAGGGTTAACTCGTATGTGTCGTTGTCCTTCAAAGCTTGAATTTCTTCTTCCATGGCCCTTTTCCAAGAGTGAGAGTCCTTTGATGAGATTGCATCCTCGTACGTTTGTGGGACGTCAGCAACCTTGTAGCAAAAATGCACCATACTCTTGGCACCTTCATCGTCCTCGTCTCCTTCATCGTAATCTTCTAGGTGTTTTGGCTTATATCTCTGTCTCTGAGGATATCTTCTTCTTTCTTCTTGGCTTTCACTCCCTTCTTGTACATTGTCTTCCTTTTTATTGTCTTCTTCCACCTGCTCATCCACCTCTTGTGATTTTGACCTTGGGTACACATGCACATAGTCATCATGCTCTCCCAGATCCTGTTCAAATTTCTCAGTGAATCTTACACATCTTACTTTCTTTACTTCATTTTTCTCAGGGAGAAACACAAAATAAGCTGGACTTTCTTCATCATATCCTACAAATATACCTTTTTCACAGCGAGCATCAAACTTCTTATTTTGTAGGTATGCATAGCAAACTGTCCCAAATTTGTGCATGTTACTCAGGTTCGGTTTTCTTCCTATCAAAATTTCAATTGGAGTCTTGCCAGTCCTTGGGTTATAGCACCGGTTCCTGATTTTTGCAGCAGTTTTCACGGCATAGGTCCATAACTCCCTTGGTAACTTGCTTTCAAGGATCAGGCATCTGGCCATCTCACTCAGGGTTCTCCAGGATCTTTCCACTGTTCCATTTTGGTGAGGTGAGTATGGGGCTGAAAACTCCTGTTTTATGTGGTTTCTTATCATAAGGGATCTGAAGGTTTCAGAAGTAAACTCTGTGCCATTGTCCGTCCTCAAACGCTTCACAGTTCCATATGGTGACATAGATGCAATGAACTTTTCTGCTGCTGCCACTGTGTCAGTCTTACTCTTCAATAAATATACTTTCATTACGCCAGAATAATCAACAAATGACATCATATACTTGAATTCTCCCCTACCAGTGGGAACAATAGGGCCTGATAGGTCACAGTGCACTAAGTGAAGAATTTCAGTAGCTCTTGTGTCTGGGTTTCTGTTTCTGTATTGGGCCATTTTTCCCAAGATGCATGTTTCACAATCAAACATTTCTTCTCCAATAATGGTCATTCCATCAACAACCTTTTCTAATTTCATCACATCCTTCATGTTACAGTGTCCAAGAATTGTATGCCACTCTTCCGCTGAATGCCTTCCTTCTCGGTTTGGTTGAACATTATTAATGAAATATAACTTCTTCTTTTTCTCAATGGGAAATGTTGTGCCATCCATAGTCTTCAGTTCAGCATCAGTTTGAGAAAAAGTGACTGACGTTCCCATCTCCGTGGCTGCTTGGACAGAGAAGATGTCATGGGTGAAAGAGGGCACATACAGGGCATTTTGCAGAATGCCTTTTCTTAACTTTCCGTTACTGTCATACATTTTTACTATGGCATCACCCTTTCCTTGAACAGCACCATTTGTTCTGCTCCCATCCGCTAGTTCAATGACATGGTTCTCCGGTTCAAAGTTATCATTAAATCTGATGAATTTGGACTTATCAATGACAATATGTGTTGTAGCACCACAATCTACCAATAAGGTGTTTCCTTTTATTGGGTCAAGGGATTGTTCATTTGCCTTGAATACAAAATTGTGAGCACCATCATCATGCTCTTGAGAATCTTCCTCCACTTTGTTCACAGACTTAACTGAATTTTTATTCCTACAAAAGTCAGTATCATGAGTGCTGGATTTACAGTAATCACACCATCTGTTGGTTTTCAATGTCTTGTCTTTGCTCCTACATTGAAAACTTCTGTGTCCTTCTTTTCCACATGAATAACAAATTATTTTAACTTTTACTCTGCTATTGAACTTCATTACACTGTCCCCATCTGAAGGGGTAGCCTGGCATTTTTCAGACTCTTCAAAGCTCCTTAAGGCAACTTTGAATTCTGCAAAAGTCATCATTTTATCTTTCTGTGTAACTACAGTACAAAAAGTCTTATAGCTTGGAGGTAGGCCTTTCAGTAACATTGCAATCAATAAGCTGTCACTGATACTCTCTCCTGCAGTCTTAAGTGAAGTGGCTGCAGTTTCAGCACAAATCATATAGTCAGTGGCAGTTTCAACTTCTATATCCATCTTCAGAGAACAAAGCTCGTGATACAATGAAATTATTCTAGGCTTACTGGTGCCAACATAATGGCTTCTTAGGATTTCCAATGCCTTCTTACCGTCATCCTCTGCATCTCTTATAATGAGGTTAATACTCTTGTTATCTAGTACTTGCACCAGTTCAGCAAAAACTTGGGCATTTTTCTCGGTATCAGGGGTGGCGTCTGTCAGCACCCCGTGTAGTTTCTGTACCCGCAGGTATCCCTTAAACTTCACCTCCCACAGTTCGTACTTAGCTTCGTCTCCATTGAATATCAGGCGTGTACTGGGCCCATAACCTGTTGAGGTTCTGCTGCTCATAATGGAGGATAATCAGGGAACTTAGGGAAGGTCAATTATACCGTCATCCAGGCTCTTCGCCTTTTACTCCTTTGAATCACCGGTTGTTTACAAGCCTCTGATCAGTGGGTACAGGTCTAAACATATTTTGGCCACAAATATATATCAAAAGAAAACATAATATAATAATGATACACATAATCATAAATAAAACTAAGAAACTTAAGTTTACTAATTCCTTAACAAATACATAGTCTTATGCATGTATAAATTTTACTTCTACAAATGAATTTATTTTGACCGAATTTCTCTGTGAGCGAAAATCTCGATGTCAAAATGCTTCGACAAATCTTAGTGAAATATTATGATTAGATGGTTGTTTCTCAATAAACAATTTACTGATCAATTGTAATTTATTTTTAGTTCATTTTCAATAACAATTCACGAATATAGTGACATTCCTGACAAGTTATAAGGATATTTCATTCCATTAATTGGGATTGCCATAATCTAATTTTTGAACAAAAATCTCCATAAGAAGTGCCATGTACCACCTCTTTGAATGACTGTACGTATTCTTAGACCTAGGCTTATAGATAATCTTTCTTAATATAAGTAAATAAGAGGTAATTTCGTCCGTACCACTAATCTGGTGCTACTTGGTAACTAGCGGGAAGGAGAGGTCATAAAGGAGGTTGGACGCAGACGAGGAAGATTTCCACATATAAGAACATAAGAACATAAGAAATGAGGAGACTGCAGGAGGCCAGTTAATGACCTACACGAGGCAGTTCCTTGTCCCCCACCCTTGGAATAATCCAATATTTAGCCATCCCACCTGTCATCCCTATCCATACTCTCATCCAACCGTCTTTTAGAGCTACCTATTGACTCAGCACTTAGTACGTGTCTATCCAGCCTATTCCAATCGTTCACAACTCTATTAGTGAACCAATATCTACCTATGTCTGTCCTGAATATAAGTTTTTTTTCTAGCTTGTACCCATTTCCACGTGTCCTATCCTGGCTACTAAATTCTTAAACCTGATCAATGTTTCCCTTATTAATTCCTTTTACCCATTTGAAAACTTCAATCATATCCCCTCTTGCCCTCCTTCTCTCTAGGGAGTGGAGATTAAGACGTTTTAACCTATCATTGTAGGGTAAATTTCTCAGCCCCTGAATCATCTTGGTCATTCTTCTCTGAACTGCCTCCAAGGAGCCCATATCCTTCCTATAATAAGGGGACCAAAATTTAGCTGCATAATCTAGATGGGGTCTAACTAGCGCTAAATACAACCTCACAATGACCTCAGAACTCCTATTTGTCACACACCTATTAATAAATCCCAGTATCTTGTTGGCCCTATTTCTAGCTATAATACACTGTTCCCTGGGGCGCAAGTCACTGCTTATTTGAACTCCTAAGTCCCTCACACTATATGACCTTCCTAAGGTAGTGTCATTTAATGTGTAGTCTACAGACCTATTACCCTTACCTACGCTCATAATACTACACTTGTTAACATTAAACTGCATCTGCCATTTCTCTGACCACTCGTACAGCCTATTTAAGTCATCCTGCAGCATCCTAGTATCATCTAAATTCTTTACCGGTCTTCCTATCTTTGTGTCATCGGCAAATTTACTGATATCACTGTTTATTCCTGTCTCTAAGTCATTTATATAAATTATGAATAACAACGGTCCTAGTGCTGATCCTTGTGGTACCCCACTAGTGACATTACCCCATTCTGATTTCTTCCCATTGATCTATACTCTCTGTTCCCTACCAGTAAGCCATCCCCGATTCCATTCTAGTACCTTCCCACCTATGCCGTGAGCCTTAACTTTACTTAACAGTCTCCTATGGGGTACTCCGTCAAAGGTTTTACTGAAGTCCAAATAAACTATATCATACTCGTCCCCCTTATCTATTGTTTCAAATACTTTCCTATAGAAGGATAATAAATTTGTGAGGTATGACTTCCCCTTGCTAAAACCATGTTGACTATGTCTAATTAGCTTATGTTCATCTAAATGTTTTCTAATTGCCCTTGCTATGATAGCTTCTAACATCTTGCCTACCACTGATGTTAAACAAATTGGGCGGTAGTTACTACTTTCTGCCTTATCTCCTTTCTTGAATATAGGAATTACATTTGCCTGCCTCCATAGCCTAGGTACTACTCCTGTGTCTAATAATTCTCTAAAAATCGCGCAATAGGTTTAACGAGTTCTTCTCTACATTCCTTAAGAACCCTCGGAAAAATGTTGTCCGGCCCTGGAGATTTAGTGTTTTTAAGTCTATCTATTTTCTTGCTAACTATTTCCCTACTTATGGCTATTTCGCTTAATTTATCATCCTCTTGTCCCCTAAAGATCTGTACTGGCTCCAGTTCCCTACCCGAATCTTCTTGAGAAAATACAGACAAGAAGTATTTATTTAATTACTTACTACTTTCCTCACCATTTTCTATCAAGCTGCCATCCATTCCTTTAAGAGGTCCTATTCTTTCCTTTGTTTTAGCCTTGTACAACTGATAGAATCCTTTTGGATTCTTCTGGGCGTCTCTAGCTATCCTAACCTCATAATTCCTCTTTGCAGTCCTAATATCCTTTTTAACTGTCCTAGCTAGGTCATTATACTGCACTACTACCTGTACTTCTCCCCTTTTAATTCTCTTATAGAGTCCCCTTTTTAACCCAATTTCCCTTCTAATGTTGCTATTCATCCATTTTGGATCAATTTTATTTAACCTTAGATATATACTGTTCCTGCCCTGTATGAATATCTCTAACTATGCTATTATAATGCACTTTTACCTCAATGTTTGGATCCTCCTCTCTGCTTACTCTTATTCCCTCCCAATTTATGCCCTGGAAGTGCTGTCTGAGGCCCTGGAAATTGACTTTTCAAAAATCTGGTACTAAAGCAGTGTTTTGTTCTACCTCCCTCTTTGCATTAATCTTGAATCTAATTTGATGGTGGTCACTAACATCAAATCTCGCTTCTATCTCAACCTGACTGACCAAAGTTTCATTATTCGTTAAACCCAGATCTAAAATATTTCCCTGTCGTGTTGGTTCCCTTACAAGTTGTGTGAAAAAACCATCCTGGATGACATTTAAGAATTTCTCCGAGCACCCGTCTCCTGTCATACTATCCCAGTCTATTCTCCTATAATTAAAGTCCCCCATAATGCACACATTATTATACCTAGATGCCCTAGAAAGCTCCTGCATCAGGGGTGCACTAGCTGCTTCGTCTAAATCCGGAGGCCTATATATAATGCCTACAACTAACTTTTTTCCCTCCTATAATAATGTCAATTCATAATGATTCCGTATTCCTATCTGTTTTTATAGTGGTATTGACATAGCTATTTAATGTTTCTAACGTACAGTGCTACACCTCCTCCTCTCCTCCCTACTTTATCCCTGTGAAAAAAAGTGTACCCATCTATTCCTACTTCAGGTAAGAAATGTTTGCCTGCAATATCTTACTAGATTTCTGTAATACCTATAATATCTAACTCTTCAATACATGCGATACCTCTAAGTGTTTCTATCTTATTTATTACACTTCTACTGTTTGTATAAAATACACTTAGTTCATGCAACTCCCTCTCTTTACCCCGTCCTTTGTCACTATTACCCTTACCTCTATTAATATTTAGTTTCTCTGGCTGGACTGCCTAACTGCCCTTTCAAGACACTCACTAAGTTTCTGCACCCCCTTCCTACTGAAGTGTACACCATCCCTGGCATACAGCTCCTGTCTTTCATAGAACCTGCTCCACTCGTCCACACATGCTCATCAACCTCTCGTTCAGGCCAAGGACATGTGAAAGCCACCAGCCCCTAACCCCGTCTAGGGAGCACCCCTGACACTATACACCTCCTACCACTCTTTTTTATCTCACTCAGAAGCTCCCTATACCTAACCACTAGCTCCTCTGACCTTACCCTGTCTACATCGTTCACGCCCACGTGAACCACCACTAACGCCTCTTTCCCTGTCCCCTCCACTACCTTCTTGTATCTCTCTACCACGTCCTGTACTCCGGCCCCAGGAAGACAGCACGTCATCCTCCTTGCCCTGTTGGCTTCACAGATGTTCTCATCTAAATATCTAATCCTGGAGTCATCCAGAACTAACACTTCCTGCGACCTTTCTAACCCTTCCCTGTCCTTCCTCACCTTCCCACCCTCCTTTCTCTCCTTCCCATCTAACTTCCTCCTCACTATCTTCGCCCTGGGTGTCCTATCCCCTTCACTTGCTCCTACTTCTATCACGACCTCTTCCTCATGTGTAGCTAACAAGCCAAACTTGTAGCTACACTCTACCTGACCCAGGGGAGGAAATTCCATCTCACACAAGGGAGAGTTCACGCTCCCCTTCCCACAATCCTCCAACTATTCCTCCCTTGTCTCTGACCTGACGCTAGCTTACTGCCTTACATCTAGTAACTGTTGTCTCGTCTGTGCCAACAAAACTTTCACCTCCTTAATTAACCTCTTCCTCTAAAGCTACATTTCTAGCTAACACTTCACACAATTTACATTCACTTACCTTATATTGTCTCTCCATTCCACAGGAACCACACCTCACCACTCCACCCTTCGTACCTGTAACCTCCTCGCCTATATTGAGTACTACACCATATGAAGCTTTAGGATGTTGAATTCTTTAAAGGAGATGGAAGGAGGGAGAGAAAGACGAATGGTGTGGGGGGTGGAGAGAGAGAGAGAGAGAGAGAGAGAGAGAGAGAGAGAGAGAGAGAGAGAGAGAGAGAGAGAGAGAGAGAGAGAGAGAGAGAGAGAGAGAGAGAGAGAGAGAGAGAGAGAGAGAGAGTGGAGAGAGAGAGAGAGAGAGAGAGAGAGAGAGAGAGAGAGAGAGAGAGAGAGAGAGAGAGAGAGAGAGAGAGAGAGAGAGAGAGAGAGAGAGAGAGAGAGACAGAGAGAGACAGAGAGAGACAGAGACAGAGACAGAGACAGAGAGAGAGAGAGAGACGAGAGAGACACTGCTGCCAGCTAGTGATTTTGCACACACTTTGAATTATTTCCCACCCATTGAACATAAGTGTCAAACCGGTACTGTCCGCACCCTTGGAGTTTCGCACCCTTGGGGGCCAACTGTAGGTGTACAGACGATGTGTGGGTGATTATTAGTGTGATTTGTGATAGCCAGAACTCCCTAAAACACGGTTATCATTCTTTTCCTGCCTTCTGTCCTACACCAAGCCTAATTCATGTGTATGTATGACGTCTTGGCTACCACCCATTCAGGCAAGGAAGGGCAACTTCCAGCCCTGGGGCCAGACTCAGCCCTATAAGGCCTAGCATTTGGCACACCATCCTACTCTGTATTAGCGCTGCAATCCAGCCTGTGAACCACTAGCCAAACAGCAACTGCAAGCAGATACTGTTTGGGAACTCAATGCTGCCCCTCGTCAGAAGCCAGTATCCATTGGATTTTCGCATTGATATTAGTTGCGCTTTGTGGTCAGTACAGTACAGTATGTGAAAATTATTAGAAAAGTCTCAATCTGTTATCATATTATGAGTTATTATGTCATTATGGTGTGAATTGGTGTCCTTGTGTTATGATGTAATTTTAATAGATATGTTCTTTCAGTTGATGTACATCCTTTGCCATTATCACGTCTTTCTCAAGTCCATTCCAAGTATTCGAACCTCATCAACATTCTTATGTTGTTTTCCTCATCCATGGAGCCAAACAAGCAGGACCAGCCGTCTCACTGATGTGTATGTTTTTTAACCAAATTTTTGTATATAGTCACTTTAGGCTTTTCATTTGTCACTCTGACTCACAGGCTGCTACCAAAAGTTTCATCTGGCTCTCTCTCTGAAAAGGTTGCCTGCTTCTGCTTTAGGGGGATAACAGACTGGTATATAGATAGACCTTTCTTTAGTGTCATATAAAAATAAATGTCATAAATAAAAAGTAAAATCAAAATTAAAATAAAGATACCTCATATAATGGATGAACAGGAATATATTTATTAGCATCAAAATGACCACCATTGGTTCATGTCACAAATGGGCAGGTCTCTCCTGCAAGAAACGTTCCAAAAATTAATAGCCAAAATAAAGTGTCTTTAGGGTTCGAAGAGAATTTAATTGCTCCTTAAACTTTATAAACAATTACAAAATTTAAATGTGGAAAAAAAAAACTAGATGTTTGTCAGTTCTTGGAATCAAAGGAGCCAGTAATTTGGTGGCGTATCTGTCTGTTATTTTCTAGAAGTTGATTGGAAACATAGTTTACTTCAAACAATTTTATATACACACACACACACACACACATATATATATATATATATATATATATATATATATATATATATATATATATATATATATATATATATATATATATATATATATACATATATAAATATATATATATATATATATATATATATATATATATATATATATATATATATATATATATATATATGATACATATATAAATATACACCTATAAATATACATACATATATATCATACATATATAAATATATATATATATATATATATATATATATATATATATATATATATATATATATATATATATATATATATATATATATATATATATAACATAGTAACATTGGAAAATTTATAACAATGCAGAAAAGTTATGATGCATAGTATTCTTGTAGCTCAGGGTCCATAGGCTTGAGAATTATTTTATCTTCAAGGTCAACAACCCAACCTGGCTGCAAACCATAGAAAACCTGCCGGGGATCCTTGCGTTCCAACAGCATTTCTTTGTTTAAAGATGTTCTAACATCAGGTAGCTCGTAGCCATATTTCTGCAAGGACAGAGGTATTGTATGATTTACAGCAGAAGAGAAAGATAAGGAAAGTCACTTACCAAGGGAAAAGATAAAAATTAAGAATAACGTATTTTTCGTCTTATAAGACGCACTTTTTTCAAAGAAATACCTTGAAAAATACTCATGTGTCTTTCAAGACAAATTTTGTAGTAAGCTAGCTTAGGTAACTATTCAATTCAGTCTCTTATATGATGTTACAAGTACTTTGAATACCATAAGACATTCAAATTAACTAATATTGTTAACATGTTGTCTGCTAGTGTTGAAGTATTGTTTGCTACGTTAACACCAATTAAAAAATTTTAAGCGAACTTTAACAAAAATAATGGCTGATGAGAAGTGCTGAATGAAGATAATGAATAGTGAGTGTATTCTTGTGTGAAAATGACTATATCAGACAACAGTTCTGGTGGTCTTTCTTTTTTATTTTTTCTTAGAAATTTCTTTCCAAAATCAAGGTGCGTCTTCTAAAATGCAGCGTCTTATGAGCTGAAAAATACAGTGAGTGAATTAAGTGGCTCAAACCCCAAACCATTACTTACTTCAAGTGCTCGTTACTCAAAAAAAGCTAATCTTTAATAATATATCAATTATATCCATATGATATTAATCTTATATTAGTGAATCAACTAAAAATACTGAATAAAGAAAACTAAGTCAGTCTAGTTTATCTGTTTCAGGGGACACAAGTAGTTTTATAGCAGCAGGCATTAGAAAATTGAGCATTTCTTGGTCAAAGTGTGCATACCCTTCAGTATAAATAAAAGAAAAATTATCTCAAGTTTGGACCAAGGTATTTTCCTATGGAAAGGAAGTAAACACTTTGCGCCAAAAATCAAACGAGCATCAATATTGTGGATCACCTTAAATTGGTTTCTGAGGGCGTGCCAGCAATTCTTGAACCATTCACCTCTCTCTACACCACTATATGTAAAGTGAACACCAACATACCTTAACATTACAGCTGTTCTACCACAACTATATAGTACTCACCTGAGCCAAAACAAATCTTTCCTTAGCTACTTCTGCTGGATCAGCTAAGTAGCCCCGGTTCTTTGGATCACTATAGTAATCAATCAAATTCTGTGGGGGCAGCATACGGCGAGGAATGGCCATACCTGGGGAGATACCAATCCATTAACTATGAAGCTCCCTTTTAAGCCCAGTCATACCAAGCTTACAACCTGGCTGCGACAACCTGCGACCAAAAATGAAGCAGCTGGTCACAGAAACCAAACCATTTTTTAGGTAGTAGCCGGTAGTTAGTGAGTAGTTAAGCACAAGTGTGCATCTGGCAGCGATCAGTGTGACTGTCACCTCGCATCTGTCAGTGGCAACCTATGAGTAGTTGGCCACTGAGTCACTACTCAGCCACCAGTTGGCCACCAGTCGAGAGTAGTTGGCCGCTAGCCACGCCCACCAAACTCCTGACAACTCAGCTAGTTGCCAGGTGTCATGAACACAACAGCAATTCCCACTGAGGTCAGTGACTTACGAAAATCAAGTACAGGGCTCCAATGCATGTGGAAATTGACCTAAGAGTATACCTCTCATCCATCCCTCCAAGAATGGAGAAGTTGTGCACTGAGAGGCAGGCCTATCGCTCCCATTAATACTGAGCAAAAGACATTTGATAACAATAAGGAGAGAGAGAGAGAATTTCTGGATTTTCAAGCCGTTTTCCAAATAGATACTTGTTTAATTTCTTTATTTTGATAGTTACGTGTGTTCATGTGCAGAGATTTGAAAAGTCTCACCAACCAATTCAACTGTTGACACCGCTAAGGAAAGACAACTCAGTACATGGGATGGTTTTCTTCTTTTTTCCTCTTATTTTTGGATTGTACGTTTTTATTTGAATTTTTGTCCAATAAATTTTGTTTGATTCTGTTTGTTTGTTTGTTTGTTCACATAACGATAACCTAAATGGATATCAAACTATGAGAAACAGGTGTAACTTTAAATACATTTTCGGGAACATAAATATGTGAGAGGGTCCTCGGTTTATTTTCTGTCATAGAAGGAGTCATTGGTTCAAAAAAAAGTTTGAGAAACCCTGATGTAGACAATGAGATTTAAATATTTTCCAAACCTAAAAATATACATTGGTGATCTTATAAAGGATGATAAAATAGACTACCAATGTCTTCAAAAGCAAATTTTGAACATCATTGACTTGACAGTTGAACAGATCTATACAAGATTTGCTAGGTTCAGAGAAATAGAAGACTTCAAAATTCATTAAGTTTCCAGTTGTTTTCACGGATAGATATTATGAAATGCAGATGATTGAATTTCAAAGTAGCTCAATTTAAAAGCAAAAATATGTTGACTTGGTAACTATTGAAAAGGATCGATTAGAGACAGGAGTAGCAGAAAGAAATGCGGAGAAAGAGGTATTAAGGACTTGAAATACTATTCCAAAATATGTTGTTTGTTTAGAGAAACTTGCATCAGCATTACTCACTATTTTCTCATCCACATATTGTTGTGAATCAGTGTTCTCCATGATGAACTTTATTAAGTCTAGTAATAGGAGTAGCCTTACGGATGAAACAAGTAGCGCATGCACATTTCTTCAGGTTACAAAATATAAACCTGAAATAAATCATGTCATCAATGATGCAACAGCAAGTCACACTGAGGGTAGGTCGTTTTTTCTCTCTCTGGTTTTGATTTGATATTTTCTGCTAAAATGGTAAAGATTCACTTCTGTTTAATATATATAGTTTTTAAGTAAAAAAAACTCAGATTTTCATGCATCATTTATATGGAATTAAGAATCAATAATATTTTTGATTCTACATCCTTTTACTGTGTTTTAGTCAAGTAAAACGATTATGAGATTGGACATTGTAATGTATTGGAAAAAATTGAACACTAATAGCTGATTGATCCAATAAAATAAAAAGAATAACAAATTCAAATTTATTGTTTACTCTTTTGATGATGCTAAAAAACTGCATCTTTAAATTGTGTGGATCTATAAGGCAACTAGAATTACATTAAAAGGCTGATAAAAAAAACATGCACGCTGTTAACAGTGAAAAACGACCTTTTAGTCAAAAATTATGTAACTATATTTTACATTCATTCAATCTCACATGATTTACAAAATCAATCTAATAATATTCTCTTTTGATTTTATTTCAAAAGGTGCTTCCAATAATTAAAAAGACACCAAATGATAACATTTTCCAAAAAATTTTGGTTGGCACGTGAGAAATTTTCGGTATCAAAGATTTGGCTAACTTTGGCACCCACACTCAAAAAGGTTGCCCACTGCTGCTCTAGGTAATCTAACAATCATCTCTGCAAATGTAAGAGGCTTTGAGACTAATGTCAATGACCTTAAACACAGTCGTGTTCTGCAGCATATTTCTGACATCATAGCCACTAAAGAGACCTTCAACTGTACTGTTCCAAAAAACTTTGGGCAGACAGGTGGCTACTCCAGGTGGTAACGACGTGACAGAGATCAGGGTACCTTTGGGAGTGACCAGGGTGTGCTTCCACAACAATCTCTCTGTCCAAGCTGCTGACCTTCTTGACCACTTGGAGATCATGTTCTTCAAACTGTGGACACACCCACGACTCCCTCCTGCTCAACGTGTGTTATGGTCCACAGTGGCAAGGTAGTGAGCCCCTACACTACCTAACCACCAACCTGGATGCCTTGCTCCTCCAGCACTCCTGTAAGCACCTCGTCATTGTGGGTGACCTCAACCAACACCTTGTGCAGAGACAGTTTGACGACATGTTAACAGTGTTTAGCCTCATCAATCACGTTAGCTTCCCCACCACATTTCAGTGATGGTGCAGTGTGAGCCGCCGACCCTGGGCGTGGCAAATGATGAAAGTGTACAGGACTTGGTTAAGGAAAGCTGCAAAGAAGTTAATAGAATAGCAAAAGTGTGTAAAAAAACGAATGTCGCACATGAGGGCAGAGGGAAGATGGAAAAGAATAATAGAGGAAAATGACAGTGGAAACATTTGGAAAGCAATTAGCTGGAAAGGGGAAATTAGCCCTGATCAAGGCACTACCCAGCCTACTGATAGTCAATTTAAGACTCATTTTGAGGAATTATTAAATCCAGTGACGGAGGAAGATGGGGAGGTAAACTTTAAGCAGGCACCAAGTATTCCCATTCTGGATGACCCATTCCCGTTTAGAGAGATGGAAACAGCTCTGAGAGGTATGAACAAATAGAAAAGTTTTGTTGGAATAAGTTCTGCCTTATTAGTGAACTTACCTATGAACTGGTTGATGTTTTTTCTTACACTATTTAATGTAGTTTTTTATAGTTTTTGTTTCCCACTAGCCTGGTGCTATAGTAAATTAACTGTATTATTTAAATCTGGTGATCGCATGCTCTGCAATAACTATAGAGGTATTAATATAATGGATACCCTAGCTAAACTCTATGATACACTTATTATGAATAGAATTAAGATATGAATGGATGTGGACGACTGTCATGGAGGGAAGAGGATGCTTAGAACAGATATGTACACTGAGATTATTATGTGATTATGTAAATTACAAGAAAATTAAGTTATATGTATTGTTTATAGACTACCGTAAAGCATACGATAAAGTACCAAGATCCAAGCTCATAAAATGCCTAAAGTCAGTAGGATGTTAAAGAAGGATGTTAAAAGCAATTTATGTCATGTATCGGTGCACACTTAACATGCTTAAGAGTGCCACTGTAGAGTCGTCAGTGGGAGTAAGGCAAGGCATGCCATCCAGCTGTCATTTGTTTGTTATCTACATTAACCAGATAATTCGCATGATGAAGGAAAAAATAGCAACTGACGGCTTCTTGGGCACACTGCATGCGCTCCTATTGATGGACGATACGGTAATTCTCACAACATCTCGAGATATGTGTATCAGGAAATTTAGAGTTGTCGCAATGATTATGAAATGGTGATTAACGAGGGCAAAACAAAATATTTTTGTCATAAATAACACTGATTGTGATAAAGTTCCATTAAAGATCGAAGGAAATGTTATTAAGTATTGTGACAGATATAAGTATTTAGGAGCCTGGTTTACCGACAGCGGTCGTATGAAGGACGTGATGTCACTACACGAGATAAAGTGTCAGTCAGTCGTTAATAAATTTTCCCTATTTTGTGCCTCGAACCCAGATATGCCTTACTGCTATGGGCCGTATCTCTAGTAATTTCGTACCAACCGTCGCGCCGGGTCGCGATATTGCGAGTCGTCGTAATATACGCACAATATTAGAACCTCTGGGTAAATTCGCCAGGCTGCTACCCCCACCCGAGGCTTGGCCATCACTGGAATATGCTGTTAATATTTTTCATTATATTCCAATTAAGAGACTTCAGATATTTGAAAGACACTAAATAATTTAGATGAAAAATATTGATGTAGTTTGAAGATACTCCAGAACATTGAAATACAACAGTTAGATTTTGGTGAAGAACTTATTTGTCGATGAAGAACGGAAGCCACCAGCTCAACAGCAGACACAAGTACCTCTGCACTTTGGCGTATAATTCTAGTTATTTTCAGCTTTTTAAGGTAAGATACATGTATTTCTGCATTCTTGGTAGTATATTCATGAAGGAACTATGAAGAGACACACCCTTTTATAGCATATTAATCCTAGAATAGGTATACAGTTGTGTTAGGAGCAGATAAATGTAAGAGAAAGCGTTCCTGGCGGCTTATGTTATTGTATGCAATGTTATTTTCAGCGATCTAAGATAAGTTGCACATATTTCTTCATTCTTGGTAGTATATTTATTAAGGAACTATGAACAGAAGCACCCTTCCATAGCATATTAATCCTAGAATAGTATGGTATACATAATAGTGGAAAGGCAGCTAGGTAGTTAGGCATACATATACCATTTTTATTCTAAAATGCATTTTTTCACTTACCTGTTCCTCCTAGCCTAGGAATAAGTCTACGGTGTTAAACCGCCGCTTCTAGCCACCAAAACAAACCCGCCCTCCCCTTTGCGCAGTGGAGATGCGCCTCTGGGACCTGGTCCCTTCCACCCTCCGCCTTCCCCATTCCTACTTATTGTCAGACTCCTGAAGGAGAGGCATCGTGTGGGCGGGAGGGCGGGCTTTTTGCTAGGAGGAACAGGTAAGCGAAAAAATGCATATTAGAATAAAAATGTTATTTGTTTCACATATTACCTGTTCCTCCTAGCCTAGGAAGATTCCCACATTTTAGGAGGTGGGCGATGCCTCGAGGGGTGGTTTGATTATGGGTGAATAGTCCACTAGAAAAGGCAAGACTCTCACCTGGGAAGTGTTAGCAGTCTCCGGTGAGTCAGTGAGTCTATGCTGGTGTAGAGCCTCCCAACAATCCTTGCTGCATCCGTGAACCGAAGTAGGCAGGCTAGGAGAGTGGAGAGGGGGGCAGCAACCTCAGGGGATAACACTCCCTGCTGTCATGATGGGTCCAATAGCGAAGACATCATCATGGATCCTCTGTATAGTCTTCAGATAATGGTCTGCAAAGACTGACTGAGTTCTCCAGCAGGCCACCTCCAGCATATCTGCTACGGCCCTGTTGATGGACCAAAGCAAGGACGTCGCCACACTCCGCACATCATGGGCTCTTACCCTGAGTAGGGGGCCTAAGTGCTCCGGGAAGTCCTTATGTGCTTCTTTAATGAGTTGTCTCAAGAAGGAGATGGCCGCTTTGGAGAGAGGGCGTTCTCTATCCTTCACTGAGAGAAACAGCTGCCTTGGACGCGACTCCGACCTTGTCCTACGAAGGTACCAGCGCAGAGCTCGCACCGGGCAGAGAAGGCGTTCTTCGTCGTCCACACCCACCGCAGCCGTTAGGTTAGTGAGGGTAAACTCCCTTGGAAGAGGATGGGACGCAGTTTCTGTCTTAGCAATAAACTCTGGAAGGTAAGACAGCACCATGTTGTTGCCTTGACGAGCGATTTGGACTGACAGAGCTTGCAATTCACTCACCCTTTTAGCCGTTGCCAACGCTACAAGGAAAAGAGTCTTCTGTGTCAGATGTTTAAACGAAGACCTGTCCATTGGCTCGAACGGAGTGCTGAGCAGAAGGTGGAGAACCACATCCACATTCCAGGGGGGCACTCTGCTGATTGTCCTCTTGACTTGGCGGCTGCAAGCTTCAGAGATGTCCTTCAAGACCTGATCCGTGGAGAGGTCAAATTCTTTCAGCCGAAAGACACTATTGAGCATAGCCTTGTAGTCTTTCATCGTAGAGGCCGACAGATGGCAGTCTTGATGCAGATAGAGGAGAAAGTCTGCAAATTTTTGACTTGATGGTTTTAAAACTGTATGCCTCTTCAGTCTGCACCACCTACGGTAAACACCCCATTTTGACTGGTAGTTCATAATGGTTGAATGTCTTCTAGCTCCCGCCACGAACTTCGCCACTCTTCCCGAATATCCCTGGAAACAGAGGATTCGCTTGATAGTCTCCATGCGGTTAGCCGAAGAGCGTGGAGACCGTTGTGGAACCGGTGGAAGTGAGACTGATGCAACAGGTCTTTGTGCATCGGAAGGAGGCGGGGAGCGTCGATAGAGAAACGTAGCAGGTCGGGGAACCACTTTTTGCGTGGTCAAAACGGAGCAATTAAGGTAAAGACCGTCCCTCGTGACGCCTGCAGTTTGACGAGGAGTCTCCTGATTGTTGAGAAGGGCGGAAAGGCATACAGTTCCTGATGATCCCAGTTGAAGAGAAAAGCATCCGTCGCAACTGCCATGGGATCCCTGAACGGGGAGATGTAACTCTGAATCCTGTAATTCTGACTGGTGGCGAACAGGTCTAGGAGAGGCATGCCCCACAGTCTCCACAGGGTCCGACACACCTCTGAATGAAGAGTCCATTCTGTAGAAATGACCTGGTGTCTCCTGCTGAGGGAATCCGCCACCACGTTGTGAATGCCCCTGATGAACTGAGTCCTCAGTGTGATGGACTTGTCCTCCGCCCAACGTAGAATCCGCTGTGCTTCGTAGTTGAGGGGCGAGGAATGAGTCCCTCCTTAATGTGTCAGGTAAGCAAGAGCTGTGGTGTTGTCCGCGAACACCCCCACTGTCTTGCCTTGTAGAAGGTACTCGAAATGGAGAAGAGCTAGCCTGACGGCCCTCAACTCCAGCAGGTTGATGTGGGAAGCCGCTTCTTCCGTGGACCACACACCGCCTGCAGAGTGTTGCAGGAGAGAGCAGCCCCAGCCCCCTCTCGAGGCATCTGTGCATAACAGGAAATCTGGCGACCCCTCTCGGAGTGCCTGGCCGGCGAGGAGGTTGGATTCCTGTGCCCACCACTGGAGATCTTGAAGAAGGTCGGAAGTCTGCGCTACACGAGCGAAGTCTTCTTGAGTTGTGCTGGACCAATGAGAGTGGAGATGAATTTGTAGGCTTCTCATGCATAAGCGAGTTCCTGGCACCAGATGGGATAAGCGAAGCCATGTGCCCCAGCAAGGACATCCACTTCTTGGCTCCGAGAATCCATGAAAACTCCCAGAAGAGCAAGAAGATTGTCCACTCGAGCCTGCGATGAAAAGCCTTCAAATGAGAAGACAGAATGTCCACTCCCAGGAAGACCATCCTCTGGGCTGGTTGCAGGCTGGGCTTCTCCATATTGATGCGCACTCCTAAACGTGCGCACAGCCGGAGCAGAGTCTGTGTTGAGCTTAATGCCTTTTGTTGTGACTCTGCTAGAAGAAGCCAGTCGTCCAGATACTGGAAGAGGCGGATGCCCCTCCTGTGTAGAGTCGACGAGATGGGCGCCATGATCCTGGTAAACACCTGGGGAGCCGTAGAAAGGCCAAGCACAGCACCCTAAACTGGAGTGCCCGACCCCTCCAACCGAACCGAAGGTATTGGCGGCTTAGGGGATGTATTGGCACTTGCAAGTAGGCATCCTTCAGGTCGACTGACACCATCCAGTCGCCTCGCTTGATGGAAGACAACACCGTCCTCACCGTTTCCATCCGAAACTTTGTGGTAATGACGTATTTGTTGAGAAAGGAGAGATCGATGACTGGGCGAAAGCCCCCCGACGCCTTGGGAACCACAAACAACCTGCTGTAGAACCCCGGTGTAGGAGGAGCCTCCTCCACCGCACACTTGCCTATGAGAGCTGTAACCTCCAACTCCAAGGCTTTGCCTCGCTTGGAATCTGCTGAGTAGGAGACCAAGTGCAGAAGAACATCTGACAGCGGAGGGGATGAGTGGAAGGGAATCTTGCATCCCTCTCAGAGGACCTGGAGAATCCACTCTTCCGCCCCTAAAGTCTCCCAGTATTTCAGGTGCCGAGCGAGGCAACCTCCGATTGACTCCCAGCTGGCTGAAGAGTCACTTACGAAATGGCCGACCTCTAGCCCTCTTCGGAGGTGGCCCGTCAGAATCCCTCGAGCGCCAAGACTTGGAAGGCCTTGTGGAGGGATGTTGTGATGAACCGGAACGAGGACGAGAAGCGTACGAGGTTGAAGGGCGCTGGTGCTTCTCAACCAGTGGTGTACCCGGCTTTGGTCTAGGCTTGGCGAGAGATTTGGCAGCTGCTTCTGTGAACGAAACCGAAGCTATCTTCTCTGCCTGAGCTATGGCCTTGTCCACTCGAGAGTCCTCAAAGAGAAAAGCAGAGTCCATAGCCGACCCACGCAAGTTTGCCTTGGAGATAGTGCTGAAGCACGGTGGTAGGCGGGAGAGGAAAGACTCCCTTCTCGCTGCCTTTGTATTGGCAATAGCCACAGCTGTCAACTGTGCTTGATCTAACATTGCCCTTTAAATGCTCTGTCGAAGATGATTGGACATCGCCCTGTACGGAGACAACACTGTCCCCGACAGGGGAGGGGAAACCAATGTACCCATCAGCCAAAACAGGAAACTCTGCGTCCCTTGGATGGAGAGCAGTGCCTGCTCCAGTTTAGTCATTTCCCCCCGAGAAAAAGTGACTTTTGGTTCGCCTTGACTAACCAAGAGATGAGACAAGTCCGGATTAATCTTGGCCGCCTATCTTGTAGGCTCTGTAGTACCTGGTGACAGGGTACTTGAGAAACAAGGGCTTGGTAGACTCGTTAGCACGGGCGAGGTCCGAGGAAGCCCGTTGCATCATGAAGTCCACGGCCTGTGCCCTTTTCAGCTGAGGGGCAGAAGGACGAACCTCCTTCTGTAGACCCGGGAAAAGGGGAGCCGAGGCCTGGGCCGAAGGAGCACGAGCCTCCGGAAATCTCGTACACACGAACTCCATCATCTCCGTAAAGTTAGGGGAAGAGTCTTGAGAACAAGCGTCGTCTTCCAACGAAAACTCTACTCCTTCCTTCTCCTCCTTTACTTGACATCGCTCACAGGACGTAGAAGGACCAGGTTCTTGGTTGGGAGGAAAAAGAGGGGAAGGTGAACGAAGCACCAAACCCTCCTTGCTAGAGAAAACAGGAAGGAAGGTGGTAGGAGAAGCCGTCCTCCGTCCACGTGACGTAGGTGAGGAACAACGAGCTAATCTGTGCTTCTCTCTTCCTGGTGTTGGTGCAGCGTGCGGCCGTGTTGCGTGGGAGGTGGGGGGAGAAACCACTCCCCGCCTTCCTCTCTCCTGCCGACGACGGCGCTTCTCCCTCCCGTCGTGAGAAGCTGCGCGGTGATGGTGGAATGACGCACGGGGCTGGCTTTGTGTCACTAGCTCTGCCCTCATGCTCTTGGTGGACGAGAGAGAGGGGCATGGGCATAAGCTCTTCCGTACTCCTTCTCCCTTTGACCGAGTGGTAGGGTACGCATCTCGTCCCGTTGGTAAACCACAAACGGTCGGACTCTCACCCTTGGGTCGTAGATGGGCCAGCAGGCGTTCAACCTCACATGGAACCACATCTGAGTCCCGAGACGAGAGAAGACCCGAGGAATCAGACAACGGGCTTCCCTCCACCTCGTGTCGGAACGGAGGAGTGTTCGACGGGGCGGCCGACTGAGTGGCGCAGGCCGGACGAACACTCGTTGGCTCGATCCCCAAGCTAGCCTCCCGTGACCCCTCGGCTGGGAGTGCCTGTTGCACTCTGCTAGTCACCGCGGTCTTTGGGAGGCTCGGTCTGTCATTTACCAGACTCTCGGCTTGAGGTAACGAACATGCTGGAAGAAGATTCAAGTTGGAAAGGCAAGCATGCAGCTGACTAGCTATCATCTTGGAAAACATATCCTGCACAGATGGGCTACTAGTCAAGAGCGAGGCAAGCTGGTTAGGAAGGCCGGGGCCTGACTGGGAAGCAGAGTCAAAAGGAGCAACAGAACTGACTGTAGACAATGCATCTGCCTGCTCATTACTCCACCCCAAGCCTTTGCTACTCTCCTTCTTGCTATCCACTGAGTGGGCCCCTACAAGGCTGGTATCACACGAACCCTTGCTCTTGGCATAGCGGGCCCTTCTCCTTGAAAGCTCAAGCTGATACTCCCTGGCCCCCTCCACCACCGCCGAATCCCAAGACACACACTCCTGACATCTTGAGGACTGAGCACAGTAACCACGACAAGTAATACATACAGTGTGCGGGTCTCTGGTGGCCTTAGCCAGCACCCTGTTGCATCCTGAAACAGCACAGGTCCTTTTCCCGGCGATGGTGGTAGCAGACGCTTGATGTCCGTGAACAGCTGGTGGAGAAACGGGCGGAAAAGTAGGTCCCTCCTGGGAACCAAATCCGCTATGGTTCTTTAACTCTAGTGACGCCTGCAGAGACCCTTCCAGGTCTGCTATGTCCAGAGAGGAGCTCCTAGCGGCCATGACGAAAAAACACCAAAAAAGACGAAATCGTAACGGGAAGCTTCATTGGTGACGCTGCAAGCTTCCAGCTAGGAATGGGGAAGGCGGAGGGTGGAAGGGACCAGGTCCCAGAGGCGCATCTCTACTGCGCAAAGGGGGGTGGTTTGTTTTGGTGGCTGGAAGCGACGGTTTAATACCGTAGACTTATGCCTAGGCTAGGAGGAACAGGTAATATGTGAAACAAATATCCTTTCTAGGCTACTAGCTGAGTGTTTAGATATTGTGACCCCTAAATTACTACTTAAACCAAATATTTTCGAGAATGGTTAAGAAATAGCCCCCTCAACCCTCCTTATTTGTAGAGTCTGTCCTTTTTTTTTTATCATAGCATAAAGAAAACTTATGTGAACTAAACTTGATAATTTTGAGTCCTTCATGATTCAAGCCAAGCAAGTTGACTAGTGTTATGCTGAGATGTATAAATGCAAGGTTACACCTGCTTATAATCATTATCACAATTTACGTACTATTTACAGTAAGTTAGTTATAAACATAATTTATTTAAGAATTATTGGAATGCTGTGAGTGCTGATATTTTTTACTCATTTTAACATGTAAAATGTCAGTCTGGTTGTAAAAATAATACAAGTGCTTATATATATATTGGTTCTATCAATTACATAATATTAATTTTCGTTGGTTTACTTTATCAGGATATAATTGTATACATTTTTTCTTATCAGAATGGCTAACTATAATGAATTTGGTGACGGTGAAGACCTGGCAGTGGGAGGAATTGGCTGCCAGACCATTATAACATTTCCATCACAGACAGGATCCCTTCCAAGTGTACTAAGAAGAGGAATTTAGACAACGATTTTGACTCTCTAAAGAATGTACACGAGGTGAAAGAGGTTTGCATCTATGGTTATGAGGATATATGATAGACTATCACTAATGTTGGTACATCCTAGGATGAGAATAGCTTGATTAACAGTAACAATGTGTTGTCACTAGACTTCTCATCTGTAAGACAGCAAGGTTAATTTAATACATTTATCTACATAAAAAGCTCATAGTGCACGGTACTCACTTGCCAATTGGTGAATATGCAAGTGAGTACTGTATGGTACACACTTACCAATTGGTGAATATGCAAGCGAGTACCGTATGGTACTCGTTTGCCAATTGGTGAATATGCAAGCGAGTACCGTATGGTACTCACTTGCCAATTGGTGAATATGCAAGCGAGTACCGTATGGTACTCACTTGCCAATTGGTGAATATGCAAGTGAGTACCATTTGGTACTCGCTTGCCAATTGGTGAATATGCAAGCGAGTACCATATAGTGCTCGCTTGCCAATTGGTGAATATGCAAGTGAGTACCGTATGGCACTCACTTGCCAATTGGTGAATATACGGCCGGGAGGTGGGAACATTTGAATAACTTCGGGACCTGAAGGAACTAAGAAAATATTTGCTTCAAGGCTATATATACATATGTAGGTAATAAGGGGGTATAGGATTAACAGGAACTAGCTAATGTAGGCCTCCGGGCCTTTTGTAGCTTCCTTATATTCTTATTCTTATGTTCTCATAGTTTTTCCCCAATATGCAGCCAAACAACCCTAATATATTATATTTCACATGCCTGAGACCCCTAAAATGTATTCATTTCCACCCCAAATTCAGAAAATTCATTGTAGGATGAAGTATGTGTATTTGATGGTAAAACACATCAATTTTTCTTCCTCAGGTCTCCCAGTCCAACCTACCTTAAAGCTACTTGTGGCTCTGATACAGGCAACAGGGAATGTTCAACTTTCCATTGCTGACTGTTCAGATATGTTACAAGCAAGTGCAAGCAAATGTCTCAAGAGCTATTGCTTCCCTGGCACCAGAGTCATAAAATTTCCATAGCCTCCAGAAGAGGGACAAATTATGGAAAATGTTGTTTTTATGGGTGTTGTGCTTGGTGTAATTGGCTGTGTTGATGGGTTCCACATTCCTATAGTTAGTATAGGTGGTGATAACGCTGAACTATATATAGATGTAGGAATTTTGTTGTTTTTTTTGCGTTAATGTAATGGGTGCGTGTGATGCAGATTTACTTCACTAATCACTGATTGGGATGGAAGTGTACATGATTCACGCATTTTTTTCCCCTCAAACTTGCATGATCTGCTAGAATCAGGTGCTTACAGAGGTTATTTGTTAAGTGACAGTGGCTATGCCTGCCACCCATATCTAATGTCTCCAAGCTTAAATGCAGCCACAGAGAAAGAGGCGTTACAATCTGGCACATGTTAGAACAAGAAATGCTATAGTGAGTGTTTGGAATATGGAAAACGATATTTGCAATATTAGAGTGTAAAATGAGAACAAATTTGAGAACTGGAAATAATATCATAACTGCATGGGCTGTATTTCATAACATGGTAATTGAAAGTAGGCTTAACCTTATTGAAGAACCTGAAAATGTATTGCCAGATGCCAAAGAACTTGTGCCCCATGTACAGGCTATTATAGAGACAATCTATCTTGTGATATTTCACCCAGTGAACAAAATTTTTTTATCCAAGCATTTTGCTTGTTATCAGAACAACATGCCCCGCATTCAGTAGCGCCTCCCGCATCAATCATGAGCCGAGCTCAGCCAATCACAACGCCGCGTTTCGTAGCGATGGCATCGATGTCATCGATATGCATCACTATGGTCTCAGAGCATGTGCCGAGGGGACTTGGACTGAGACTGGTAGAGAATGCTCTGAGAATTCAGGGCTGTACTTTTGCAATACCTGTTACATTTTTATGTTTTCTTAATCCAAATTCCGTCGTATATTCTTAGTTTGTGAGATATTCAATGTTTTCTGTGAGATCTCTTCGAAAAGTAAAGTTTAGTTTCGTTTTAACAAGGTTCTGATATTTGTCAATGTAGGTTAGGGTTTTGGTTAATTTATGTTATGTTATGTTAGGTTTAGGGGAAGATTCGTAAGATGACCCAGTCTTTTTTTGACAAATTTTTTCTGATAGATTTTGATGTATTTTTAATTAATCTGATGTTTGTTATGCCAAGCAATTTTTTTCCCTCAAGGTAAAAATTGCCACAAAAAATCAGATTAATTCGAAACCATCAAAATCAATAGGAGAAAAATTTCTTTCAGTAAACCTAAGCAAACCTAATTAAAACTAATCTAACCCAAGCAAATCTAAGTAAGACTAACCTAACTAAATCTAACCTTTAACCAAACCAGGTAAAGATTCGTAAGATGACCCACTCGATATCTCGTTATCTTTATAATGTACTGCAAATTCAACCTCAGATACTTATTCAGATAGGTTAGGTTAGGTTTGATTATGTTTGCTTAGGTTAGGTTGGTTAATTAGGTTTGCTTAGGGTTACTGAAAAAAAAAATTTCTTATTGATTTTGATGGTTTGAATTAATTTCACTTTTTTCTGGCAATTTTTACTTTTGGGAAAAAATGCATTGCATAACAAACAAACATCAGATTTATTCAAAATACATAAAAATCTATCAGGAAAAAAATTGCTTTGTCCAAAAAACAGACTAGATCGTCTTCCAAAACTTTACCTAGGTTAATTTAGAAGCTATCAAATGTCCTCTATGAGCAAGAGTAGATAGTTGGACGAATTGCAGACATTTTATTAAGTATCCAGACTCCATAATGGTGAAGATGTAAAATTATATCCCATAACCTAACATAACATAACCGCCTGAAACCTTTACAGACGTGTTGAGTACACTAGATGTATAGTATGTACGACTTCATATTTATATCGATATTGTCGAAGCAGTAGTTATGCAGAAATAACAAACTATTTACTGACAATCATTGTATTTCGTCTTCTCCCAAGAAACCCGCATTCCCACAGGTCCCCAGAATTGTTGGGGGTTAATGAGGATGTCTTATTAGATATGCATTTGCGACGAAAATCAATGTCAAAATCGTTCGAAATGGATCATTTTTTATACGAAGTGTGTTATTTACATCCAAATGCATTGGAAGAGCTAAATATTTACCAGCCACACAATCACATACGCTATATCACTACTCTCACAAGAGTTTACAGCTTCTTTTATCTCCTCACATCTTCTTGCCACCTAAATACTGTGTTTACTGGGGCTATAATTGCTCCAGACTCTATTATATGTTAATTAGCAAGTTTTTTCTACGGCGATAAAGGTGCCCACGAAGAGGATGCGCCGCCATGTTGGCTCAATCAGCTGATTATCTCAGCATAAAAAAAAAAATATACCATAGCGACGTCGCTATGTGTCCAATATCGTTCGGTGGGCAAATTCTTCACCCCTGCACCTCGCTGAACGCAGCCATGATCTCGATCATGTTAGAAATAAATTTTGTGATTAGGATTGTTAAATAAATGTAATTGATGAGAACCAGTTTAATTTTTAGAGCCAATATGTGAAAGGGTTAAAGGAAACCTAATTTAAACCTAATTTAATCCCCATGTCATATTTCGTGTCACTAGAGATATTGTTCCTCCAGACAGCTGCTTTGTAAGTAAAGCAGTTGACAGGTAGATATAGATAACACAAATATGAAGAAAAACTTAACATAGAAAATGAAAACACTACCAAAAAAATTACCTGAGATTCTCATGTAAGCCCTTAACATATAAAAAATATATACACTAAAGAAAAAAAGGGAAAAAGAAAAACCAAAACGCATAACCCTTAACATATAGCATACATACATTTCCTTAACATATACAATATACATTGCTACAATAACCTATTCAGTAGCTTCATAAAATGATCTAGCAGATTCTAAAAATCTATTACGACAATGGAAAGAGTCCTCCATATTTTGCAGAGTATTTTGTATAAACTGTAAGCTTACTTCTGCTTCTTTGAGCTGTAACTCCAGAGTTTTCTTTGAAAATGTTTTTCTTCCAACAGTTTAGTTTTACTATAAAATACTTCATGACATACAAAATAGCTGATATATAAATGATGACTGGAACAGACTCAGTCAGCAGGTAGTTAGTGCACAGACAATAGAGTTACAAGAGAAGACAAGACGATGACTTCATGGATGGAGGATGGTATAGGTAGCTAATAAGAAGTATAGGATTAACAGGAACTAACTATTGCAGGCCTCCGGACCTTTTGTAGCTTATTCCTATGTTCTTATCTTCTAATGAAACATAGTGCTTGGTGGCGTATCATCTGGACAAGAAGAATGTTTACGCACGTCTGAAAACATGTATTCTCATCGTGAAGTCTAAAAGGACATTGTGCAGCTCTGCATTATTGATTAAAATAGGCTTTATCATATATTTGGCTGTGTAAAGTTATTGATATGCCACAAAATACTTCATAATATACAAATGGTTATAAAACGGAAATATAGCGTTTGATGGCATCTTTATCCTTCAGATTCTTGACAGCAAGAATACGCATTTCATAAAACATACTTTTCTCATTATGAAATGTTTTTTTTGAAAGAGAAGTAAGATTGAATGATAGATTATAATAAATGTAAGTTATCTTGATGTATAGCAGAGAGAATACATCCTTCAATTACTAGAAAAATGTCATTCTAATTCAGAGAGACCAGCAGGAGACTGTACAGTGAATTACCAACCCTTACGGACCAGGAACTCCGTAAAAACACGTACTTTACAGTGTAAAACAAACAAAAATGTGCTTTATTATGAATAACTTATTAATTATAGACGTAAAATCAAGTACACATTAGTCAAAGAGGCATATGTACCAAGGAATATGATAAATGTTGCATAAGTTGGTACCGATGACGTGACTTGTAAGGGGGCAGAGCTAAGCTTCGGTTTTGGAGAACTAGAGATATCAACATGTGTAAACCCGGCCACCGACACGGTCGGGAAGATTTGAATATCTGCGGGACCTGAAGTGACTAGGAATACGGCTCAGGGCAGCACTAAATAACACTGTGTGGTCTGAGATGCTTGTAGGAGACGTCACCACACAAGTCAAGAACATTACTGAAACCCTGCTGTACTACCTAAAAAGTTTTTTTTACCTAGCCAGACATACAAGTCTAAGCTATGATACCAGTTCTGGTTAGGAATTCAATGCAGGAAAGCAGCAGACAGGAAGGGCGAGGCCTGGCTACGATACAAGTCCCAACCTACGAGAAGAAATAAACGCCTGCAAAAACATGTAAGATGCAATGAACAGCTGGTAAGATCACCTCAAACAGAAACTTACAGGCCAGTCAGTGGGTAATAAGTAGTGGTGGAGCAGCATTAAGCAACAACAGGGCTTCTCTCCCGTTGACACCATCCCACCACTGTCAACACCTGATGGCTCTGTTGTCACACGCAATCAGGATAAGGCACAATTATTGGCTGCTCACTTACCCACCAATATGACAATTTTTGACACTGATCGTGCATCTCCTGCAGTTCCTACCCTCACCAAAGCTGCACTAGGGAACATCATCATCACCAAGGAGGAGGTGCTAGAAAAATCAAAACAAGTTGATCCCAAGAAAGCGCTGGAGCCAGATAACATCAGTCCTCACATATTGAAAAGATGCGCCAGACAACTTGTTATGCCACTTTACCATCTTCCAGAGGTGCTTTTCATCTCAGCAAGAGTCTGAGCAGAAGTGACCCTCAAAACTACCATCTCATTTCCCTCCTTTCTGTTGGGAAAGTTTTTGAATCAATCAACGCTGCAAAGATGAATAAATTCTTTGACTTTGGCCTCCTGTTAAATTACCCACCATTTGGCTTTCAACAGGGAAGATCTGCAGATGATCTTCTTCACTTTACAGCCTGGAACCGCTCCCTTGACCGTGGTGAAGACATCTTTGTTGTCTCCCTTGACATCACTGGTGCCTTGATAACTTGTGGCATCAAGGCATCACCACCAAGTTGAAAAGTTTGGGGATCTGTGGTGACCTGTTACACCTACTCCAAGGCTATCTATAAGGCAGGACTTTGCGTTTGGTGGTCAATGGGCACACCTCTTCTGAATACCCTGCCAACGCCAGCATTCCCCAAAGAAGTGTACTCGGGCCATTACTCTGGGATGTATACTTTAATGATCTCTTCCAGCTGGTCCCTGAAGCAACAGCATATTCAGACGACTGCAATCTCACATTTACCTACGAGAAGATGAGCGCCACAACACTGTTGTCCTCATCAACCCGACACTGCAGAGCATAGCTTCCTGGGCCAAGAGATGGCAGGTTACCTTCGCCCCAGAGAAAACTTAAGCCACGCTCATTTCTCGAAGACAAGATGCTGTCGACCTGGACCAAAACCCCATTCTCCTTGGAGACAAGATAATTCACCTCCAGGAATCAATCAACATCCTTATGAATGAGTTTGACACAGGCTTTATGTTTATTAACCATATCAGAAAGGTGGCCAAGGATGCTGCCTGGAAGCTGAACTGTGTTGGACACATCTCTCATCTTCTGGACGCTCAGGGAGCAGACACACTACAAATCCTAAGTCCACTCTCTGATGAAGTCCTTGCCCCTAGCATGGTCTTCCTGCCCCAAAGCGTCCCTAGGTCTCCTGGACCAGGTTTGAGCCAGAGCCCAGCGGCTGGCTCAGCTGAAAGCTACTGAAGATACCACACGGAACTTCCAACTTCTCCAGCAACGATGTGATGTGGCAGGTATGTGCGTCATGTACAAGGTGCACAGGATGAAGCTCCCACAACTGGCAGGGCTCCATCTCAACACATCGGCACTGGCCTCAAATTCTACCCACGCGGCCCATAATGCTGACCCCCAAGTGAATGTTCCCTACACAAGGACTGAACATTACCTCCACTCCTTCACACCATGCTACAGCCAATTATGAAGCACCTCACCACTTTTCTGCAGGTCTTCAAGTCAAGTACAAATGTCGGGCTGGCTGCAAGTTGAATTGCTTTAATAAATAATTTTTTCAAAAAGAGAGAGAGAGAGAGAGAGAGAGAGAGAGAGAGAGAGAGAGAGAGAGAGAGAGAGAGAGAGAGAGAGAGAGAGAGAGAGAGAGAGAGAGAGAGAGAGAGAGAGAGCGAGCGAGCGAGGGAGAGAGCGAGCGAGCGAGGGAGGGAGGGAGGGAGGGAGGGAGGAAGGGAGGGAGGGAGGGAGGGAGGGAAGGAGGGAGGATGGGAGGGAGGGAGGGAGGGAGGGAGGGAGGGAGGGAGGGAGGGAGGGAGGGAGGGGGAGAGAGAGAGAGAGAGAGAGAGAGAGAGAGAGAGAGAGAGAGAGAGAGAGAGAGAGAGAGAGAGAGAGAGAGAGAGAGATATATATATATATATATATATATATATATATATATATATATATATATATATATATATATATATATATATATATATATATATATATATATATATATACCTGGGAATACAAAGGCACAAGTTTTTATTGGTTTAAAATATACCATATAACCTAACCTAGCTTAACCGAATCTTACCTTTTCTGAAGAATCCCATGGGATCAACAGCAGCCTGCAGGGAAATTGCATCAAAATAGGTCACTGTGATGGTTCCTCCATTGCGTTCAACAGCAGCAATCACAGCTTCGGATGCCCTTTGCACCTCCAGGTTGACTGTGGCTTGAAAATGGTCAATTCCCTATAGGTGAAAAGAAACAAATGTGATAAGTGATGTAATCTCACTAACTGGCCTGATTCAACAGAAGATTAATTGTAAATGCATATCTATATTATAAACCATATCTCTACACCCAGCTGACACTCCCCCTTAAAGGAAAGTTGACACACACAATCCACATACAAACATCAACATGCATTCCCTTGCATCTCTACCTCTAAGCCTCTTGGGGAGAAAGAACCAATCTTCACTGAATGATACTGACATAGTCGGTTCTGTGTCACAGCTGGAACTGGTTTACCATTATTCCTTCCCTACACCTGATGTATCAGCTAATCATACCAGATATGATTGAATCTCCTATCTCTCTCTATTCATCTATCTATAGCCAGACACCTCGTTTCCTCCGGGAATGTCACCAAAGGTGATGGCCATGGCAGAAGAACCTCTACCTCTACCTATCATTAAACTCCCTCTTTGCTTGTTTTATCTCCCCTCTCTATTACCAAATATTTCATAGATGTCCTCATTTACCCTATCCTTCCATCTTACAACTCAGTTTCACACACATTTACTTTTTATTAACGTTGACCCCACTCAGTCTTACATTGCGTATGGACATATGTACATGCGTACTTGTGACCTCACTAACATTACAGTGTCAACTTCAACTTCAACCGTCATACACTCGAGCTCATCCCAATGGTAAGTATTATATTAATTTCTAAGATTTACTCTATTATTACTGCACATTTCAGTAAAATAAGTCCTATACACATTACACAACACATTACACATTTTCAACATTTGAAAGATAACTGTGATACACTAGATAGAAACTCAGTTTTATTCCAAATATAGCTGCATTTCTAACCTCATTCTACAAAATTTGGAATTCTTTAAGTTTTCTAAATTTAAATAGTGAACACGTGATAAACCTAACCATACAATGTGACGCACCCCTCAGGAATTTTAAGTTGATTATTACACAGATGCATTAAGATCTACAAGACAATCTTCGTTAAATGTCTGTCCTGCAAACAACGTTTTGCCCAATAACACTTTACAATGTTTATTGCTTGTGCGTATATAATACACATCTAAAGAAGTTGACAGAGATGGTTCAGGCCTTAAAACAATTAATTATTGAGAATGGGATTCCTGGAAGCGATCTGACTCTCCCCTCTATTGACCTGACCTTATCCTCTTCACTGGCTAATCCCTCCTCCTACCACCTCTCCCCTAGCACCTCTTCTTTTTTTTCCCTCCTCTTTCTCTCCTTTCTCGCACCCTCCACCCCAGAAACAAGTTTTAAGATCAAGAAGCTCTTGCAACACCTGAAGAGTTTCACATTCTTGGTGTCTTGGTATTTTGGATACACACAAAATATAGAGACTTCTTAGCAAAATATAATATTTAAAATAATTCAATGTTTAGCTACGAATGGCAAAAAAAGAAAAAAAAAAAAGTGCAGGTGTTTTGATCCATGCGAAAGTCAGTCTTAGTCCAACAGTCTTGCAAACTGAAAACAAATGATAATGTAGATATATTTTTACAACTAAAAACACATTTTCAAAAAATCATTTTGAGACTTATTTATAGATCAAAAGTACACAATATTACTTGTGATAGAAAATCATACAATCAGATAACAAAATTAATTGATTTGAAAGCATCAATTATGGAGATTTTAACCATCCAGTCACTTCCTGGGGAAATCCTCTAAAATCACGTATGGGTCTGAACTTATATAATAATATCTTAGAGAGTGCTTTAAGTCAACGCTTTAATAAACCCATAAGAGATGATAATATACCATTTCAATGTAAAAAAAAAGATCTCAAAATATATAAATATTGCAAATAAAACTAAATCCAACCCCAAAGAATTTTACAACTATGTACGTAATAAGAGAATTATCATAACAAATATTGGCCCACTTCCCCTAGAAAATAGCAAAGTAACAAATACAAAATTAGAAATAAGTGAAGTACCATATAATTACTTTGCATCCGTTTTTACCGTTGAAAACACCAAAGTAACCCAAAAAAATAACACCAGCCTAACCTAACTTAATTTCTTTAAGCAAATGTGACTTTACTGAGAATGCAGTAACTAAAGCACTGATAAAATTTAAGTAAACACAGCTATTGATCGTCATTATATTGCACTGTGAGTATTAAAAGAGACAAAGTACCAAATTAGCAAACCTCTTGCAATAATTTTCAATAAATTTTTATATTATAGAAAAGTCCCCAACACTAGGAATTTGGCAAATGTTACTCCCCAAAAAAAGAGGGAGAAAAACACTATCGATTAACTACAGACCAATCAGCTTCACATCCGTAGTTGGTAAGTAAATAGGACTATAATATATAATAAACTAGTGAGTTTCCAAGAAAATATTATGATTAATAATACTCAAAATGGCTTTTATAACAAACGCTCTTGCTAAACGAATTTGCTTTACTTTTATAACAATGTATTCAACTTTCATAACAAGACAGAAATGGTAGATATAATTTATCTTGAATTTCAAAAAGTATTCTACAAAGTTCCCCACAAATTAATGCTAAAAAAAAAATAGTTGCATGGCATAGCTGTGAAAATTCTTAGGAGGACGCTAATCATATAGGGTCAAAAAATACTAATTTTAAAAATTTGCTATCAGAATTATGTCTTCTATACTATTTTACTGTGTGTAGCTCTCCTCATGCGTTTAAAGTCAATAATACACTCCTCCTTTTACGCTTATTTTCCCCTAAATACGAGCAAAAGGCTCCTTTTTACTCCTCTCACACATCTGGCAAGAGTTGTAGGTGGGAGGGAGGATATAATTCCAGCTTGTTGTCCTTCAAGCCTCTGAGGATAGTAGATTATTTGTCAATACATTCTAAGCTTTCCAGAATGTATAAAAAGATGACAAAACGTTTACAGATGAAACTGTAAAGGATAATTAAACTTGTTTCTCCAAACATATCTTCATTTTTTTTCCCTTTCCAACGTAACAGCAAACACAAAATGTAGGCGGAAGGTGGAGGTGGTGAAGCGGTGAGTGCTTGTGCCTGACTGCAGCCTCCTCGCCTGCTCCTCCCTTCCCTCCTGGTGGCTAATAACAACACTGAACCACTAATGGCAATTAATCATCAATACCCCAATTACACCTCCCCAGATACTAACGTATCTCATTGACCTTTACACATAAGCAAAGAACAATTTATATCTACATAGAATATATACCGTCTTATTCACAGCAGAATTGAACAACAGGCCTTCTTTCCCATCCAGACCTTCTCGGCAGCTCTCTCTCCGTGATTTCCTCTGCGCCTTGGCGGGGCTCGCTCTATGAGGCTTCATCCCCACCCTGAGCGGGTTCAGCAGTCCAATTAACCACTCTTCTGTTTCTCCTTCCTTTTTCTCTGCTTGTTTGTGTCCGTCTTCCGTTGATATCCTGGGGTGAAGGTCATGCACATGCTTTGGGATTCCGTTAACTTCAACCACTTGTTCTGACAGTACGCTGGTAACCCTTCCCGTGCCGTACCTGATGCTGCATCATGTGTGTGGAGGCTTCATCCACACATCGTCGTTCACACAGTAATGGGAATGGACTTCTTGTTCAGTAGTAACAACTTTTGAACGATCGACATCTTTAACACATAACTCATAGTCATACAGCACACGGGAGTTGAGCACGGTGATCCATCCCTTGGCGACGTGTTGTACCGATACACCGCCTCCGAGATGGTGCACTCCTTCCTTGCCGGGATGGTCTTGACTGTGCGATGGCAACGTTCAACAATACCATTGCCAGATGCTACATATGCGTATCTGAAAAGCAGACTGATTCCCCACTCTTCTGAAGCATTTACTGCGGAATGCCGTGTCGTTGTCCAGAAGAATTTCATAAGGGGCGCCGCGCTCATAAAATATGGATTCCAATTGTTGTACTACACAGGCTGCAGTTTGTAGTCGCAGCTGTCGCCATATTGAGAGGCGTGACGGCCCGTGATCCACCAGGGTCAAATACGGGCGAGAGGCGTGGTGGGTGATGTCGATGCCAACTCAATGCCACATTTCCTTCACCTCCAGTACACCAGCACGCCACCTCTCAGGAGCGGGATCAACAGATCGACACACCTGGCAACTCGACACCACTTGTTGAACTTGACGTTGGGTTGACGCGTCTGGCAAAATACAAAATTCGTCTGATACCTGGATGACCACAATCGTGATGCACTTTCACGATATTCTGATGCTGCTCCTCTACACACAGTGATGCGCATGCCACATCATTTCTCAGTCCCTCGGGGCACTCTTCTATTTTCTCTCAGGTAGTCAGCCACTTCCAGGGAACTCTGGTCAGCGCGTCTGCCCTATTTACCGCCGAATTCACTGGATGCATGGTCACGTCCAGGTTGTACTCTTGGCAGATCGCTTTCAAAGTGTTCAAGCGCCTGCAGATGATAAGCATTTCCCCCGCTGCTTTTGTTTTTAAACAGGATATTCCAGTAAGGGTGTCAGAGATCCAGCGATGAACGGTGACCGAATCTGTCATGAGGCGTATACACGTCATGCCCCAGGCGACAGCCAGGTTTAACTCCTTCAGCGCAGCATCCATTTCTGCCATGTTAATGTGTGCGCTTTCATCTAGTTGAAGGTAACAGACGTTTTCCACGATGTCGTCATTCACCTCCACTGCTACACCCAACGCCACAGAGCTGGCATCCACCCACACAGTGGCTGTAGTACTCAAAACATCCCAGCGCCCTCTGGCAGGGTCATGAAGACTCACACATCGCACCACGTCGTCCACCATGGCAAGCAGCTCTGCGTCGTTGGTTTCATCATCCCACATCCTCGTCAGAGACGTAACGCTTCTCTTGATGAATGGTCGCAGCCACCCGCACACAGGCAAATGGCCAACCAGCTGTCCACACCATGAGAACAGCGACCTCCTTGTTAGCGACATGGGGTCTTCATTGATGTCGTTATCCCTCCGGCACTGTAGAACGCTCTCACCTCCTACCCGCAGCCCCAGGACACAGGCTCCATCCACCACGCGCTGGCCAGAGTTACATTTCAAGCCAAACTGACGTAGATGATTGACTACCATGTCAGACGTAACAGCGTTCTCGTTGACGAGAATGTCATCCACGTAGGATGAAGCAGCCCCCTTGAGAACGTCGTTCTGCTTCAAAACTTCGGACACGACTGCCTTTATTACGATGGGGGCGATACTGAGGCTGAATCCTAACCTCATCAGGCAATACCGTTGCCCTTTGAAGAAGACAGTCTGGTAGGGCCACAGTGAGCGGTGCACTCGTATTTGCGGGTAATCCTTCTTCAGGTCGAGTAAAGCAACATTACAGCCCATCTAGCACCACTCACGTAACTTGTTAGCACACACGTCCACGTCTGCTGTGTGCGTCTCCATACAAGTGTTCAATTCTCTGTAGTCTAATATCGGCCGCATCTTTCCCTTGTTCTTCTGAGTGACGGCCATCAAGGGAATCAGTCCTTTGGGCTTCCTGAACTCTTTTTCATCGTAAGGAAGCAGCCATCCTTCGTCGAACCATTTTCCAAGTTCAGATTCGTATTCCCTCTGCGCCATCGCAGGAACATGATATTCAGCGATTCCGTTGAGGTGGAGGCCTGGCTCTTCACCTGCAGCCAACTTCCACTGTACAATCCATGCTTTAGCACTGTCCTCATAACTAATAACTTCGATTTTCAACGGTGGCGTCGGCCCGCCGTTAATCATCACCCCACACACACTCCTCGGGCCTAATTGTACATCACAGGAGCATTTGACAGTTACACCCCCCCACAGCCGCAATACTGTTCATGCCCAAAATAAAGTCGAAATTCAGAGGTCTAAACTTCACCACTAACACATCAATGTCCACTGAGGTTCCATCGCAAGTCAACACATTCACTTGTCTCACACCTACACACTGCTGATGCTCCCCGCTGATCGTAAGTAAGTCCACTTTCTTCTCACTCCAGCACGAACAACACGACACGTGGACGATGCTCATCGAACATCCAGTATCGATCAACACGCTCCTCTTGATACCATTGATGGTCACATGCGTCACAGGCAGCACCACATTCACAGCACTTGAGAGGGAGCCGGCGCTTTGCACGGACGCTTGCACGGAGTTTCCCAGACAGGACAAACGGCGTAGATCAGCAAGGTAGACATTGACCACCTCGTCACTTTTCAATCATCGAGCCATGAACAACTCGTGCGCTGTAAACTGGTCCACGGCAAAGGCAGAATACAGGGCACCTATATCTTCTCAATGTCTTTCTTCTCGCTGTCACTTAACTGCTGGTATACTGTGAATGCATCCCCGGTGAGTCGTAGAAGCACGATGGTGGTTAAGTCTTTGACGTTCCCCTGGCGACACACCACCTCAGCCTTCTCGAACTAATCAGCGACAGGCTGGGTGGTCCCGTCATATTCTGGGATGATCTTCACGTCGAGTCTCCGCCATCGTCAAAGCCTAGATAGCTTGTAAAGGATATTCAAACTTGTTTCTCCAAACAGATCTTCATTTTTTTCCTTTCCAATGTAACAGCAAACACAAAATGTAGGCGGGAGGTGGAGGTGGTGAAGCAGCGAGTGCTCGTGCCTGACTGCTGCCTCCTCACCTGCTCCTCCCTTCCCTCCTTATACAGCCCCCTGGTGGCTAATAACAACACTGAACTGCTAATGGCAATTAATCATCAATAGCCTAATTACAGAAACATATGATAAGAGACAAAGAGAAAAAAGACTAAAGAGAGGAAGAAAATATAGTGAAGTTCATTCTTCACCACAGTAACAGCAAGACGTTCACCACGCCTCATTCACCACTGTCTGGGCCGTCCAGTGAAAAGCTAACTACCTCCACTTCTGCAGTAGCAATTGTAAGGATACTGGACCACAGTAATGAACTTTTGAACATTGAGGCTCCGGAGTTCCAGTATATGTATCTATATGTATGTATCATGGAAGGAAGGGAAGCATCCCCTGTTGTGATAATCTGAGGACTCCCAGCAATGAAGTACTGTTGACCCTCAATTTAACGGACTAATGCGGAAGGAGCCCTGTCCGTTGGTGTAAAAAGTCCGTTGCTTGGTTAAAGGTCATAATATGACATTCCGGAAAAAAATCTAGGGTGAAACGCAGAACTTTAGGGCAAAAAATATAAAAACCTTATATAAC
>JAXIVD010000293.1:0-132500 GCA_036785275.1 Cancer borealis | reverse complement strand
GCTCTCTACTGGCTAAGCACTCTACCATTGAGCCATCCAGTCCCCTGTATTGTTTTATCTAAATAATGTTAAAATCTACGCTAAAAATCTTCCATTCCGAAATCTGAAAAATTCCAAAATCCGAAGTGTCTGTTTCCAAGGATTTGGGATATGAGATTGTGAACCTGTATTAGGAAGGATAAGAATGCTCTTTTTTGCCATTTCTTTATTTTCTCCCAATCTAAGAATCATATCGTAATAAAACTTGGAGATTTTATATTCAAGATATAAACACATATGCACACTAAATTTCATATCGATCTTAAAAAAAAAATGTCACTTCCAAGTAACTCGCTTCAAACAGCAAATAGCTCGGTTATAAGGACACTGGATACGCATCGTAATTGTAACTTGACATGTCAAGGGAAAGAATAGCAAAACTAGTGTCATGGTGGGATTTAGAGCCATCAATAATAACATTAATGATTTTGGCATGAGTGGAAAAATGTTCAAGAAAAATGGATTGCAAGATGTAAGTTGGTGTATCAAATTTGGTAGAATTAAAAATCATAAAGGAATAAAATGAAGGGAAAGGTATAAGCCATGGCAGAAAAGAATAGGTGTGAAAAGGGAGGACATCTAAATTAGGAAAAGTGGACTGGGACAGCAGGGTGTACAACGCCAAATAACAGGCAAAGGGACAAGTCCATCTTTGCCTCCATAAGGCCTAATCATAGAAGTAGAGAATTGGTGGACTCTGACAAAACATCAAAGGGAAAGGAGGGTGCAACAGTAGAAAAGTGATGGTTAGCCTGATTCTGTATAAAAACTTTCTGCTGGGGAGGAACAAAAGGCACCAAGAGACAGGCATAATTGTAGGTGATGGACAGGGTCAATTAAGCTTAACCCGTAGAGTGCAAAACAGGGGTTTCCCAGTCTATCCATGGGTGCACAATTATGACACAATAATGAAGTTGTTACAGCCTGAGCTGTGGCTCATACTCGCACGTTCTCCAGCCTGAGCTGCGGCTTGCACTCTATGGATTAAAAGTGAAGCAAAAGCTGAGGAATAAATATGACATCTGTAGTCAAGATTAGAAAGGACTAAGGCAACATGTTGATGAAGTGTCTTACGGTCAGCACCTTAAAGCGCATGAGAAGGATTTTGCAATAGGCTGAGATGGCAGAGAGCATATCCCTTAATGAATAAGTATGTGCCTTCCAGATAAGTCTGGAATTCAAAGTTAGTCTAGGAACTTGAAAGAGGAGTGGGAAAGTCACTGTGCGAGAATGGGTGAAGAATATATAATCATTAATTTCTTTAGTAGAAAAACAGAAACTATGATTAATGGTCCAAGAGAAAGTTGTTGAAATGGCAGGTTAGATAATATGTTAGTGTTACAGCAGAGGAACCAGAGGTATAGATAGGAAAATCATCTACATAAAGGGATGATCGAACACCAGTTGGTAAAAATATATAATATCATAACTTTCAATAAGGAATAGGATGATGCTAAGGATATATCCTAGAGGGACACCTTCAAACTCAGTGAAAGAAGAGGCAGAAGAGGGGACTCACGCAAAGGTTTGATCATGGAAAAAGGACTGGAAAAATATACCTAGGCTACCAGTAATATTGAGGAAGGATAACTAATGAGAAACATAATACCACAAAGTACTATCATATGCTCTCTTTAGATCAGACTGCAAAAACTGATCAGCAATGAGCAAAACCTGTTATTATATAAGATTCCAAACAGGCTACAGTTAGTAATACTCTTAGCTTATCAGAATTAAAATTGGGAAGCTGCGATATAATTCTTTTACACTTAAGAGCTTCATAAGATGGAAGTTAATCCTGTCTTAGGAATTTACAAAAGCAACTGGTCAATACAAAAAGCTAGTAATTCTGTGGAAGATTACCAGATTTGTTTGGTTTGAGGAAAATTATGACAACATCCAGATTCTATTAAAAAGTGATAAGAGGAGAGGTATTGATAAGGTTGGTAAATGTTGAGGCATCAGATAGTTAATAGCATAAGAATTATCATAGCAAAACTTGAGATCTAGTATTACTTCAGAGGTGGATAAAGGAACATTATATGATTCAGTAGATTATAAAGAAAAGGTGATATGATTTTACTTATCACCCAATTTAAAATAAGAGAACTGTGGAGGGAGATGAGATCCTTCACTGATTTGGCTAAAGAATGAGCCTAGCTCATTAGCTACCAGAAGTGCATCTTCAATGTGTTCATATAAAAACAGGCGCAGGAGTGGAAATTTACCAGGGATTTTGTGTATTTGTCTCCATATAACTGAAACAATTGAAAGAGGTGAATTGATATTAAGGAGGAAGCATAATAGTGCCAGCTTAGGTATTGGGAGATACATAGAGATAACTCAATTTACCCAAGTATTGTGTGCCTGGAGCATTCGCGTATTCAAAATTTCATGTAATGTAAATAAAATTTTCTGATATAGTGTATATACAGTAAGTCAATTGATTGACGATTTATCAACTTTACCATGACCATGAGTGCAACTGGTATGTCTGGCTACCTGGCCACTACTGTTTCGAGTCTAGCAGTGCAAGCGTTACTCAGCTGGACATAGGACAGTTTGTGCAATGCTAGTTGCCGTGATGCAGGCACACAAAGCTTAGTGCTAACCCAGGCTCAGTACAGCAAGCTCACCTACCAGGGGACCTTATTGAGGTATTTATAATTATATTAACATAAATGACTATATAACTACTGATCTCACAAGCACCACTCGTAACAATGGTTTCAAGATCATTGCTGAGCATTTTAGATCAAACAAATCTACCGTATATACCGGACTGTAAGGCGACTGGTTATATAAGACGACCCCCAATTTTCAAGGAAAAAAATTTTTGTTTTGAGCTATTATCGCTATATTAGACAACCCCCTTTCTCATGGTAAGGTTCACTGTTCACCCATCCTTAATTTATTACTTCAACAATTACTTCCACCACTAGTTGCTCAAGATGTAAGTAGTTAAAGGAATTAAATAACTAGATATTATACGTATATTACTTTTACTAAACAATACTCTGAATTTTTCAAAACGTAAAGAAACATCATAAACATCAGCACCGCCATGCCGCTCTAATACCTTGTTTCAATAATTGCCTCAAACATTCGAAACATAGATATTTAATTAAAAACCTTCAAAATCATCTTCATCTGATACAGTAAGCATGTCAAATATATCTTGAGATACATGTTCAAGGGCATCATCATACGGGTCAAATTCTGCATCATCTGGGTTGTCGTCTGCAGCTTCATCACCAATATCGCCCGCCACCCTGGTGTTGTGGCCCGCACGTGACGTTATCAGTAAGCATTCGACACCCATAGAGTTAGGGTGGGCCCGCACGCCTGTATATGTATGTGTATGTGTGTGTGTGTGTGTGTGTGTGTGTGTCTATATATATATATATATATATATATATATATATATATATATATATATATATATATATATATATATATATATATATATATATATATATATATTATGCATACACGTGTGTGCATGCGGAATAAATTCCAAGGTATAGTGGCACTGAATGTTCATCACGGAGTTATAGGTTTGTGTTTTATTCTCGGTGTATAAGACGACCCTTAGATTTAGAAGCCTTAAACTTGGCAAAAAAAATCTTGTCTTATAGTCCGGTATATATGGTAAGCACTTTTTCTTTAACTCGTAGAGTGCGAGCCACAGCTAAGGCTGGAGAGCGTGTTAGTGCGAGCCACAGCTCAGGCCGTAGGAACTTCAATAATTTCTCTTAAAAGTTCATGCGCTTGTACAGACGAATAAGCAGCATAGGTATGTACTGAGATGCCTATTGACTAATTTTTGCCCAGCAGACATCACTTAAATCAAAACAGTTACCCTCAGGATAGGATGGAGGAAAACGTACTATCGCACACTTTTGTACCTGAGTGTACGCGCAGCCCTGGAAGTGTTATGTAAAAAATAAACGTGTTGTAAAGCATATACTAATTGTGAATGATTCCAGTGATGATGAAAGTGTGGACGAATCTCAACCATCAACATCACAAATATCGCGTAGTGAGCAAACAAAAAGAGACGTAGGCGGCAATCGCTTCGTTGTCATCACCACCACCACCACCACCACCACCTGACTCACGGCCAAAGCCTCCCACAGCTAACCTGAGTCCTTCAAAATTCCAATCTTTGTTTTTTGATGATGAGGAATTGTCATCACTGTCTGAAGATGATGGTAAGGATGAATGCGTGGACAATGAAAGCGGAGGCATTGCAAGTGATTCCAGTGAGGAGAGAACACAAGTGAGTGAAAGGGATTTGGAGGATGAGGAGCAGGGAGAAGCAACATCGGTGCCATGTGATGCAACACTCCCTCCCTTGGTGTTGACTGATGGGCATCATTTTGAGCCAGACATTCATAATTTTGATAATTGCAGATCAGGAGTGACAGATGACTGGCCTTGTGATGACAATGCTGGGGAAGGTGATTGTTTTCAGGCATTCATTGATGATGTAATATGTATAATTTGCAATACGTACATCGTATATATTTACATCAAAATAGCACATTATGATAGTATTTAATCTCGTAAAACCCCTCCATACCTTCGCCATAGCCTACTATCATCCCAAGATTGAGTGAGAGTCACTACCCAGCTGCACCCTCACATTCGCTTTTATGTACATTACTACAAACAAATGAATGAAAGGATATTTCTTTCTAACCACTAGACAATGCTCAGACATGGTATCTTCACTTCCACATTAAAAAAAAAGTTAAAAAGAAATGTTAATTTTGGGCTCATAATTGCACACCCAGGGATGGACTGGGAAACCTCTATTGCGCACTCCACGTGTTAATAGAATCATGAGTATTTGGAATTCTCTACCAGCACAAATAATTAACAGTAACAAAATAGAATTGCTAAAGAAAAACTTGATAAGCACTTTGTATCAGTTCACCAAATAGATTTTTTTTTTTTTTAAGTTATAGTAATAACCGTAGATTACTCCTGTTTTCCCACTTTCCTATACAAATTCCATGATAGTTCGTCCATACACGATATCACTTCCTCCTCCGGCCAGCTTCAGCTGAAGGGAGGAGTGGGTCGGGAGGAATCTTCCACTTTGCTCGTCCTTCTATCTCTATCAAGTAGATATCATAATAGTAGTGTAGCTACACGGACAGCCTCGTTAGGTCCAGTAAGACTGTTGCTGTGTATTCTTCCTTTCTCTGTGTCCGTGTGTGTCTTGTATCTTTGCTATTTTCCTTCAAAAACCTCCCTCAAATGCCTACCAAGAGGAAATTGTCATTGTCTACTCCTCAATCTGCAAGAAGGAAGGAAAAGCCATTGATCTCAACACAAAAATTACAGTACAGAACGAGTATGAAAGGGGAAAGGAAGTGAAAGTGATTTAATGTTATCACACTCTACTGTATCTACGATTTTGAAGGATGAAGAACAAATTCGTGAAGCTGAAAAAGGGTCAGCACCCATGTAATCTACAGTTATAATGAAGCAAAAGACAAGGCCCACGAAATAGAGAAATTGCTACATATTTGGATGGAAGATCAGAATAAAAAATGGACACCATTAATTCTTTTTACTGTGCAGACAAAAGCTGGAAGTGTATCTCAGACTGAAGGAATGCACCAGAGAAGACTAGTCAAGAGTGGCAGAAGAAAAAGCAGAGAAGCGAATAAACAAGAGGGGGAAGAGGAACCGGAAAAGAAATTCACTAGAAAGGGATTATCAAAAGGTTTATCTCTATTAAATAAACTTCTTGCACATTTTGAATCAATGGACCCAAACATCAAAAAATTAGCAAGGATTGAATAGATGACATGTGTTATGTTTTGTTCGTATCGTGACATTTAAAAAATCTAACCCAGGCTACTAACGGATGGTGGCTGACCATTTAAGGCAAGGCCTCCAATAAGCCTTTTTGTTTTGTTTTGTTTTGTTACCCATAGCGCCGGTAGGCTTCAGGGAGACCTTAGATGGTTGGCCTCCACTCGTTAGTAGCGCGGGTCAGATTTTTAAAATAACGCCTTGTTTCTTCTTAGGCTCATGCTGCCAGTGGAAGCTCCTCGCTTATATAACGTTGCAGTCCCGGCGAAGATGGTGTTATGGCAGCATGTGGGTGATCTTAGGCCACTCAGTGGTACTAACGTAGAAAAGTGGCCAGCTCGTGCCGAGGCTCGAACGCGGGACCCTGAGCTGCTATGCCTGACCGCTAGTCACTAGACCACCGCCTCCCCACCAGCGCCACAAGTAAACTTCATCCCCAGTTTCCTTTCTGACTGTTCTATTGCTGCTGCAGTGGACAGTACTGTTCTATTCCTAAAACTATCAACAGTGGTGTTCCTCAGAGTTCTGTCCCACTCTTTTTCTATTATTCATCAATGATTTCTTAAATCTGACTCAATGCTGTATCCACTCCTATTTTAATGACAACACCTTGCATTTTAAACATCGTACAACAGACGCCCAACCCAACAAGAATGAAGTGATTCAAGGCGAGATGTTATAGGACATTTAACTTCTGATCTTTCACTAGTTTCTGATTGGGGCAGAGCAAACTTGGTTCTGTTCAATGCCTCAAAAACTCAATTTCTACAACAATCTACTCAACATAACCTTCCAGATAATTATTCCGAGTTCTTCAATGACAATCAACTGCCCTTCTTCTCCACATTAAACACACTCGATCTATCCTTTACTAAACATCTAAACTAGCAATTTCATATCTCTACTCTTAATACAGGTTGAACCTCCAAAATCCGGCAACTTCCAGACCTGAGGCTTGCCGGACCACGGAAAATTCCGGACTAAAGGTGGTCCTTAAAACACTTCGCCTAAGCTTAAACCACTGTATGAGAGCACTGTCAAAATCACTGCTTTTCCCCTCTTTAAGTGTTTTACGAACCTCCATGCTCTTCTTACTGTCAGACTCACTGTAAAACTTAAGAAGTTGATTTTTCTGCTTCTTAATATCATAAACAGTTGATGACCCAATGTTGTACTTTTGGCATAGGGTCCGCATTGAGACAGCTCCCTCCAATTGAGACAGCTCCCTCAACAGGTTCACCTTCTGTTGTACTGATATTGTCATATATTTGCACTTTTACTTAGCTTCACCAACAACACTATCACTTCCTGGTCGCTTGGAAGCAATATTTAGGGGCAAATATAGTAAATATAGAAATATAGTAAATGTTAACACCTGAGGGGTGCTTCGCAGTTAACAAAATGAATTTCGCCGCTACACTAACCCAAAATGACCGCGCTCCAGAATGACAGAGCACAGCGCTGCCGCGTCCTAACGGCCGTCCGGCAAATTAAAATCATACGGGCAAATTTAAATTATTCCGGCACATTTAAATTATGCCGGATTACAGGAGTTGCCGGATGATGGAATTCCGGATTTGGGAGGTTCAACCTGTATATCAGCTTCCAAGAAATTAGGTGTCCTATGGTGTCTGCATCCATTTTTCTCTCCCTCCCAGCTACTTGCTCTGTATGGATCTCATGTCTGAGGGAGTTCAACTCACACAGCCTTATTAAACAGAAACAGAGTAGAGTCTAAAGCTTTTCATCTCATCAACTCTCCTCCTCTAATTGAGTGACTGTCTTGATTCTTTAAATCAGACGCAATGTTGCTTCTTTATCTATTTTCTACCGCTATTCTAATACTAACTGCTCTTCTGAACTTGCTGACTGCATGCCTCCACCCCTCCCGCGGCCTCACTGCACAAGGCTTTCCACTTCTCATCCCTATTCTGTCCATCTTTCTAATGCAAGAGTTAACCAGTATCTTCACTCTTTCATCCCTTACACCAGTAAACTCTGGAACTCTCTTCCTTTGTCTGTTTTTTCCTCCTGCCTATGATTTGAACTCTTTCAAAAGAGGAGACTCAAGATGCATCTCATACTAAACTGGATCTCCACCCACTGCCTCTATTTCTCCTACTGTCTTCTATACAGGGTTTGGCGACAAGCGGGATTTTTTTTTAAAGTATTTTTGTTTGCCCTTGGCCAGTACCCTTTAAATGTTATATAAAAAAATTAATGAAAAAATAAATATAAAAATAAAGAGAAATTGGTTAACATATCAAAAGTAGTAGAGAAAGATGATGGATTTAAGGGAAGATTCAAAAGAGAAGTGTAAGAACGGCAGTCAACTCTTTTAACACACCCCCGTGGGGTTTTAGGAGTTGGAACATCAGATATGAGACAATAAAAGAAGGCAAGACAGACAAGAGATGAAGAGATGTGATAGGAAGTTTTCCTGAAGTAACCTGAAATAGACAGACAGCTCATAGAGATGAATGGAGAGGGTTGGTGGAGGCCTCTGTTCTGCAGTGGATTCTAAGAGAATAATAATAAATCTTTGTCATCCTGGTTTGCTGTAGTCAGAATCATTCCAGTAGGTTTCTCAGCTATACTAATGTTAGGCAGTTGGGTGCAGGCCTGTAACATCCAATAACAGCCATACTATTAGTGATACATGGTATCTGGCTATCAAATTTATTAATTCAAGAGTGAAGAGGTTATGAAAAGAATGCATGTGCCTGAAATCAAAAGTCCTAGGAGAGGAAGATTACTTGGAAGATGAAAGGATAGATTAAAAGAGAACACGTGTGAAAGAGGTGCTGATAGATGAAGAGGACTTCAACAATCAGAAAGGGAGCATTTGGATAGGGAGATGTGGGAGCTCTTCTGCTATAGACAAATAAATAGAACAACTGAATAGATTTCTCACATCGTCTTGTAGCATAATGCCGCCCTCCTTCTCTAAGGGTTTGATGGTAAACAGTCCAGTGGCCATGAGCTGTGTTACATCAACAGGAATGTCAGTGCGCAGGCGATTGGTATCAATCATGCGCTGCAACTTTCCCATGCATAGAGGGGCGTATGATAACCGTAAGCTGCAAATGGAAAAAATAAAACATCACATTTTTGTAAAGATGTAATATGCAGTATTCAAGTGTAAATAGTTTTTGTGTAAATATTATCTGAAAATAATAAAATGTGTTGAAATATTAGCCTAGTTTAGTCTACTCAGACATTTATACCTGTAGGGAGTGACCATAACAAAGGTGTCTCCATTTGCAGCTGCCTATATGGAGCTTTCCAAAAATTCAGGGAATTGGAATTTTGCATGCAGACCTAATGATGTACGGTACAAACTTCCACCATTTGAAAGGATGAGCAGTACCTTTTTTCAATTAGTTTACCAACAACCAGCAAATCCAGAGTTCACATTCTTGGTTTAGGTGCATTTTTGTTAAGATATATTTTAGTGGTTTGGCAAATTTTTTCTCCAACTAAAACGGTTGATGGTAACACATGGTTGACCTCCAGTGGACAGAGAGGTTCTGTCAGGTTGCATTTAAAAAAAATTTTGTATTGAAAATAAATGGTGTGTCTATTTATTAATATTCTTTCTCCTTCTAAAATAATATCTATTGTTTCTTTATAACTTTTTTTTCCCAACAACTTACAGACTATTATTGTGGAAACAATTACAACAGTAAATAAAAATTGATTGGGAATTAGGGTTAGGATAATTAATGCATCTCAGTCTTAAAATAATTTAAACCCACTTAAGTTCTCACATCTCACTAATTCTGATCTCACTATTTTGCATCTCACCACCTCTCCCTAAATCTCCCAAATCATGAATCTCACCACTGAATCTCTAATCTCTCCACCAAGACTCTGAAATATAACTGCCCAAACCGACTTGAGTCGATCGATATCAAGCAATGCTGAGGCAATCTCCCTGCCACCTGGATTCCCATCACTGCACTAGTGTACCCGCCACCTAAGTGTTTTTGTAAGAGTCATTCTCATATACAGCCATAATCTCATTATTGTTATATCGACCCAAGGACAATAGTGGTGGTGGGGGAATTGGTGAGAGTAGGGAAACTTCAGACTCGCAGGCAGAGTTGTCAAAGAAGAAAAGAGAGGTGGTAAAGAGATGAGAGTATCGCAAAGGCCAAACTATGAAAATGTACACCACAGAGGACATCAGTGGTGGGGACTGCTAGCGGACCACAGTAACCCACTGCTTTGCCTCGGAAACCTCATTCAACCGAATAAATGCAATAATTTCTAATGAAAATGTGTGATTCAAAAGATTTGCACTGTTTCTACCATTCTCTTGATTGCTTATGCTAAATATAATGTGTAAACCTGTCAGTGAAACGTTTGATGGTGCGTAATTGGCAAGTCACAGTCTTGATTGTATTTTTCCCCACAAGAATTTGGACCTCACCATCTTGAATCTCGCCATGATAGTTTGGTTTCAATTATTGGTAAGATGTGAGAACCTACTGTAATTTGTTAACAGCTGGTGACATTTCAAACCTGTAATAGAATATTGAGCACACAAAATAAATTAGGTTTTTGATAGTAGGATTCTATATCTATTGGAAATTAGTGAAGTAGACATCTAATTCCCTCTCAGAAATTTCAACGTACTTAGCTTTCATATGGGTTGATTGAAGGTGGGGACAAAGTGGAGGATATATCAGTTCAAACTGCTCCAGACAAGCTTCTCCATTTAAAGCTAGATCATTGGACAGTATTTTCTACTTAGCCTATGCAGCTCATGGTTAGGTATGGTAGGTACAGATTAATTTAAAGTCAAGAACCACAATGATTTTTTTGTGAAGTCCATAAACTGTTTGATGATAATAGAAGGAAGGTCTTGACCCAATGAAGGCTTGGAAGAGAGTGAAAAGGAATTAACTTTCATGGCGACCGAGTTCATCTTCCTCATAGTGAATACATGACTAAATCTTAAATCAAAGGAACCCTTCCTCCTATATATTTTACTATCATAGATAACTTAGATTATGACAATATTATTGATTTAAATACTCCAAGTGCAATCTTTTCCCCAAATGTGCTCGTTACCCCTAACTTCTGAATTTGAATTATTGGGAAGATGAATAATTCTGACGTACTGTGGAGAAAGAGAAATTATAAATATCCTTTCTCTTAATTAATTCGCCCAAGTTAGCTCTAAATTTTTGAGCAGCTCTCTGAGTTAGCCCTTGAATTCCGATTGAGTCAGTTGGGTCTTAAGTGCAGCACACTTGTACCTCAGGGGTACAACCAGACTCCAAAGGATAGAATTTGCTAATTGTTCTTATCATAAAACCCTGTTTGGTCTTTAATTTGACTGTACTAATAGTGCCAGATTGATAAGGGTAACATTCTATAATCCTACCTAAAGGCCATGTATTCCTCGGTTTTCCTAAATATATTAATACCACATCCCCTTCTTTTGCTTCAATGTTTATTTCAAATTGAGATATCTAGTGAATATTTTAGTCTAGTAAGGAGGTGGTGATGGGAATTGATAAGGTCGGCCCTGGAACCTCTTATCAACATGATTTGATGGTGGATTTAATGACTTGTTGCCCTCTAGGGATCCAGAGATTTTATCTTATTTTACAGTGTTTCCTGAACTCCACCATGCAAGATAATTTGATGAGCATTAAGTATTAGTAATTTTGTTAAATGATGTTGCTTAGGTAGTAACGGAAAATTTTGTGTGAAAGGATTCCTATCCTACCTATACAACTAATTAATTCATCATGCTCAAAAAAATTCAAATTCTTAACTAAATTTGGTTTTGGATTTACAAGTGTTTTTAAGCAGTGATGAAATTCTGGGCTACGACTTCTTTGTAAGTAGGTCACCCAATATTTCTGGGGTTTAACTACATTTAAATTCTTACTACCCTTGATCTTATTCAAAACATCAAGAAACAGTCTAATAATTCTAATTAATTTCATCCAACTATTAGATTTTTGTCGATCGAATAGAAGCTGACAATCATTTTCATGAGTTTCTAGGACAGTCACATTTTCTGGTTGTACCTGTATTTTAAATTTCTGTTCCGAGCACTGATCCTTGTTATCTAATAATTTCAGGCCATGGAACCCTCGGGTTGATTTATCCGTTGGATTGTCTTTGGTTAAGAGGTGGTGGTAATGACAGTTAGGGTTGGCATTTATCATGTCCTGCACTCTATTTCTAACATGGCAACTCTAAGTGTCTTCATACTTCCTCTAACTTTTTCTACATCAATTTCTGCAACATTCGTGGTCTTAGATCGAGTTTTCAATCTGTGGAACACTACCTCTCCTCCTCTAAACCTCATCTTCTTTTCCTCACCGAGATCCAGTTGTCCGAGGCTACCGACAGTAACCCCTATTCTGTTCTCTCCTATATTCTCTTTGCTAATTTTCGATCTAAAGCTTGCTGTTGCTTCTACATACGCAACCATATAATTTGCTCTCGTGTCCACGCCCTTGAATCTCCAGAATTTTCTACCATCTGGCTTAGACTTAACTGTCACTACCACTAAATTTTTCTGTGCTGCTTATTGCTCTCCTAATTCCTCTATGTTAAATTCTTTGAGTATTTGACTTCCAAAGTGGAGCACATCTCATCTAACTTTCCTTTTGCTGAGATCTCCATACTTGGAGATTTCAATGTTCACCACCAGCTTTGGCTTTCAGCTTCTTTCAATGACCAACCCAGTAAACAAGCCTTCAACTTTGCTATCCTCCATGATCTAGAGCAACAGGTGCAGCACCCTACTCTTACTCCTGGTGGTACACCCAACATTCTCGACCTTTTCCTTACCTCTAATCCTTCCGCTTACTCTGTCAAAATGTCCTCTCTGTTGGGCTCCTCCGATCACCGCCTTTTTTCAGTATCTTGTCCTATCGCTCCAGTGCCACAACAGAACCCACCAAAGCAGAGGTGCTTCTGGCATTATGCCTCAGCTAAGTGGGATGACCTGAGGAGGTACTATTCTGATTTTCCATGGAATGATTACTGCTTCCGTGTTAGAGATCCATCTCTTTGTGCCTAATGCAAAACAAAAATTATTGTCTCTGGCATGGAAACCTACATTCCACACACTTTCTTTGGCTCTAAAGCTCACAAACTTTGGTCCAATTTAGCTTGTTCTCATGGTATCCATGATAGAGAGATGGCTCACAAACGGTGCCTCAGCCTTCCATCTCCTGATACTAACTCTCTTAATATTTCTGCTGGAATCAAACCAAATTTGTTCTCCAACTAGCCAAAAATTCCTTCATCAATAGGAAATGTCAAAATGTTTCTAGTTTTAACTCTCCTTCTGACTTCTGGCATTTAGCTAAAAACACCTCCAACAATTTCTCTTCTTCATCTTTCCCTCCCTTTCTTCATCCAGATAGCACCTCCTCTGTCTCTAAGGCTGAACTCTTTGCTCAAACTTTTGCTGACAACTTCACATTGAATGATTCTGGTCTTGTTCTTCCTTCTTCACCACACTCTGACTACTTCATGCCTAATATTCAAATCCATCTTAATGATGTTTCTCAGGCCCTCTTTGACTTTAACCCTCTTAACCCCTCCAGTCCGGGCACGTTGCTCGATTTTGACTGTTTTCACACTGCCCTCACTCTCAACCTATATATTGTACTTACATATAAATTGTTTATTACTTTCCTTCAACTCTTTTTCTTTCTAGTGGTACCATGTGTAGTTATAGAGATATGACGAGTTGAAGGAGACACTGTCTGGGCGTGTAGAGAGGCGACTGTTTGTGCGTGTGGAGCAGCTGTGGCTTTGTATCCACCACCTCTCGATATATGACCGTACGATAAAATGCTTGGAACCTCAGTTATAGCGAGAATCCGGATTGCGTTGAGGAGGGCATCGTGAGCGCTGAGGGCTGGAGTGTGGTGCACTGGGCTGGCTGGTGGCGGCCAGGGGTTGGGACGCGCAGATCACGTTCACGTGAATCAGCCATTGTTAGGGTCAGGCAGAAACTGAAAGGTGAGCAGAACGTGGGCATGATAGCATGCACTATCCTGCTGCATAGCGAAATCTGCTCAAGGTAGCTTTATTTAGCTAAAAAATAGCTATGAGGGATATAACTGTCATCCAGACTCTAGGGGTTAAGGCGTATTGTCCTGATGAAGTACCTCCTATTGTCCTCAAAAACTATCTGATTGTCAGCATGGCTTCCGATCTGGATGCTCTATTGGTGATCTCCTGGCTTTCCTTACTCACTTTTGGTCATCCTCTTTGGGGATTTCGGTAGAACTTTCGCTGTTGCCTTAGACATATCAAAAGATATCAAAAACTTTTGATAGAGTCTGGTACAAAGCTTTGATTTCTAAACTTCCTTCTTTTGGTTTATATCCTTCTCTCTGCTCCTTCATCTCTAATTTTCTTCCTGACCGTTGTATTGCAGCTGTGGTAGACGGCCACTGATCTTCCCCTAAACCTATCAATAGTGGTGTTCACAGGTTTCTATCCTATCACCCACTCTTTTCCTATTATTCATCAATGACCTTCTCAATCTTACTCAGTGTCTTATCCACTCATATGCTGATGAATCTATCTTGTTCTCCTCATCTTCAACCAAACGCCCAAACCAGTAACAGGTAAATGACTCCTGTGGAGATGCCACAGAGTGCCTAACTTCAGATCTTTCCTTAATTTCAGACTAGGCCTGAGAAAACCTTGTGCTGTTCAGTGCCTCAAAAACTCTGTTCCTTGACAAAGTCTTTCAGAATACTATATCGTCTACTTCGATGACATACTGAACATCATTGGGCTATTCTTTACCAAAACTCATAACTGGAAGTCTTATATCTCTTCCCTTGCTAAATCAGCTTCCAAGAAGTTGGGTGTCTTGTGTCATCTCCACCAGTTTTTCTCCCCCTACCAGTTGCTGACTCTGTACACATATTATGCATGGGGGACTTCCACGCATACAGAGTTGCCAAACAAGGTTGAGCCAAAAGATTTTCGTGTTATTGACTCCCCTCTTCTTACTGACTGTCTTCAACCTCTTACACTTAATGTTAAAACACAGCGTTGCATCTCTTGTTATGTTCTACCGTTATTTTCATGCTGACTACTCTTCTGAACTTGTTAACTGCTTGCCTCACTCCCTCCCACAGCCTCGCTGCACACAATTTTCTACTCACTCATCCCTATTCTGTCCACTCATCTTATATAAGAGTTAATCAGTATCTTCATTTTTTCTTCCCTTCTACTGGTAAACTCTGAAACTCTCAACCTGAATCTGTATTTCCACCTTCCTACAACTTTAACTCATTTGGCCACCCTTTTATTCTTACTCTTTCTTCTAAAGGGAATCAGTAATTTTTATTGCCCCTGGCCGGCTCTCCAATACCATGAAAAAAACTTAGTTTCTCGAAGTGTCATCTGGTAGATTGGCAATATCAGGATAGAATACAACATTTCAATTAACTGAAAACTTGAAAATCGACCTACTCTTGTAATGTCATGAACTTAAGAGCCAGACCTGATGGTATCTAGGAGGCCTTGGTTAAGCTACAACAAGGGAGACTGTCTTCTTAATGGTATCTAGGAGGCCTTGGTTAAGCTACAACAAGGGGGACTATCTTCTCACCCACCAGTAGGTCAATCGACAAAAAACTTGTTAAGTAACTTGGTACAATTATGGGCAAACTTGGAAGTATGAAGGTGAGACAAGAGTAAGAGCAATACAAGGGAGAAAAGTGGTACGGTGAAAGATAAGATGGCAAACTTGAACTAAAAAAGGGAGTGCGTTCTGAAACCAATGTACTATCACTTATGAAAGTAGGGCTTGGGTAAGGAAAGAAAATAATGGATCAAGGATCCAAGCCATAAAAAAAAAGGCAATCAAGGACATGTGATCAAACACTTACTGGTGACCTTTGTAGTAGTTCTGGTAGGGGAAGCGCACATAAAATGGAGTATTTCCTGTCTCATAACCCAGCCTCATGAAGTTCTGCCGTTGGCCTGAGCCCTTGGAGCCAGCCCCATGAGTCTTGCCTCCATAGATGCCACGGCCTCGAGTGGGCTGCCAAAAGAATTCTTAGATGTAAATCTCTTTCTCTCTCTCTTAACCTCTATTCCCAAGATCATTCCCGCTGTGGAGAAGCTTCGACACTAGAGATTGTGGCCCAATGCTATAATGCCTCAGACTCTAGCCTCTGGTTTAATAAAATTTTGCTTGGCTTTTTCTTTTTCATACTTTATTCCCTCTTGTTTTTTCAGAATTTTTACTTACTCCTACTGTCCCCTTCTTTTTCTTAGTGTGAGAGCCGTACTATGAGGATGAAAAGCTAGCTACAACTTCAGACATGCTCATCAGTTACATCTTTCACTATTAATTAGGCTCACCATGGCCACTCATGACAACTCAATTTTACCAAGAAATTTATCCTCCATATTTCCCTAGCTTTAACCAAAACACTTCCTCATCCCTTCCACCTTCTTCCCTAACACCAACACCAACTCCTACTTTTATATTTTCATCTATTTTACCCATCTTTGAACTATATACTTTGGATTTACGGACCACCCTTTAATGGATATTGAAAGCATCAGACAAAATCTGCAGCATCCCTATACAATCACGGCATACTAACAACACCTCTTTACCATCCATAGTAACTCTAATTTTAAATTAGAAATGTTGAATTAATGTATCATAGTGTAAATTTACAATGAATAGATATTCTATACTTCCAGATTCGATTTACAATACTATATTATTCCTCTATCTTTCATCTTTCATAATGTAATTCTTGATATTAGCCACTACAGATTTAGTGTCGGCAACTACAGACAATCGGCATTATCAGACTGATATTTCCCCGTTTTGTCCGTTGAACAAGGTATGACTGTACCCCAAAACTAAAAACCACTCACCAACTCTCTACTCTGCTCTCTCCTTCATACAAAACCAAGACTGCCTCCTATACCTCTCACCCATGCCCATCCACTACCACTAATCACCTTCCTTTATTCAACCTCTTTGGTCCTTGCCAATGAAACTAATACAGTGCTCCCTCCAATTTTGTGGGAAATTGGTCGACACTGCAGGCCGCAAAATTTGAATTCACAAAATTGGAATCATTATCCTAATGAAGAAAATTGAATATGGTCGACATCGTCAATGACAGCCCAATTTTTTATGATTTTAGTCATATTTTTGGCCTTGTTTGTACACAGATACATGTAATTATACATCCTACATGAAAGAAAAACATAAACATTATCATTTTGCACACTATTAAACACTAAGAAACGGTATCACACCCCAAATTTGCAAAAAGAAATCCAATATTGGAAGACTCTAAGAAATGCCCGTGCCAGAAAAAATAAACAATAGGCTTGATCTTGATGTCACAGGTGACGAAGTTTCCTTCGAGAATACAGGCCTCAGAACGGCCCGACATTACGTGCAAAACTAGTGCTGAAACCCCTACTTTGTTCAGGTGCTACCCGCAACATTTCAGTTACACTGGTTCCCCTTTCATCATGGGGGATACGTTCTAGACCTTCCTGCGATAAGTGAAAATCCGCGAAATAGAAATACCCAATTTAAATACATCCTAGGCATGTTTTTATAACTTTTATACTTTCAAATGCATTTTAAGGTCTTTAAACACACTTTTAAAACATAGAAACACACAAAAGATATTGAGAGAGAGCAAGAGCAATGGATAATTTTTACCTTGAAGGTTTTTCACAGCCTGCACTGGTTTCCTGATGCTGATATAACTGCCACATTAATAAATCAATCCAACTACAATTCGTCTCAGTATCCTCCAGACATCCTTACCTATTTCTTTCTGAGTATTTATATAGTTGAACAAATTAAGAAATAACCGTAATATTAAAATTTAAATGATTAGGGTTTCCAGGGGGCAATGCTCCCAGTTAGGACGTTAGGTATGGTTAGGTTTGATTTATTTATGGTCTGATCATTTTAACGAGAAACGGTTATCATATTAATTCAAAACACATCAAAAAATCCATCAGAAAAACATAGATTTGTTTTGAAAATAAGCAGATACATTTTTCAAAAAATTTATCTTTTTCTCTCCCTTGTTGACTGATGCACTTACGCTGCCATCCACATTTTTCTATAAATGTTCTATATTATCCTCATACCCCTACAACGTGTTGCTGTATTGTTAAATAATTTTTCACATATATGTCAGGAAATAATATAACTATATGCGGATAAGAATTTGAGTTATTTGCTAAAAAAAACTAAAAATTGCTTTGTTAAGCTCCATTGGGGAGGTTCCCCAGCTCCCAAACTTGCATTACCAAAAGTTCCAAACAAACAACAATGCGAAATCTTTCGCATTGTTGTTTGTTTGGAACTTTTGGTAATGCACTGTGAAATTGGAATTGTTGGTGGTGGAGATCACTGAACATTGGCAACGATCACAACTATAGGAAGCGACTGTGAAATCAGAACACAACAGCCAATCAGCGGCCGAGAAAATAATACCGATGCTCTGATTGGCTGAATCAGTATGTACGGCTATTCTATCTTGATGGGCGAGATTTAAACTCATAAACAATGCTGCGGAATGCTACGAAATGGCTAAAATATACGCGATATAAGAAATAATAGGTCTTACAGAAAAAACAGCGAAATACCGGGACTGTGAAAAGTGAACCGCGATATAACGGGAAATTAGTGTACAGGTGCTCAAAGAAGTGGTGGCGCCTCTTACGGAGATTTTCGTTCAAAAATTAGATTATGGCAACCCTAACAAATGGAATGAAATATCCTTATAACTTGTCAGGAATGTCACTATATTCACGAATTGTTACTGTAAATGTACTAAAAATAAATTACAATTGATAATTAAGACTAGTTTAGGAGAAACAATCATCTAATCATGATATTTCATGAATACTTGTCAAAGCATTTTGACATCGAGATTTTCGCTCACAGAGAAATGAAGTCAAAAGAAATTCACTTTTATAAATAAAATTTATACATGCACTATTTATTCATAATGATCATAAATATTGAGCAAAATACAGCAAAAAAAAAAAAAAAAAAAAAAAAAACTAATTGTTTATACATTCTCCACTAAGAATTATGATATGAAATCTACATTTAAACTCTTGCTTGACGATGACGTCATCGGTCAGGACGTTTCTTAAAAGATTGGCAATAGGCTATTTAACATAAGATATAATTATTATTCATAGTCTTGACATAACGGTCAGTAATAGGCAATAATTAGTATATCTTCAAATACCAGTAATATGCTATGATTAATATATCTTTGAATAATGATAATATAATTAACATATCTTTATATAATGATAATAATAATGTAATAATTAACATATCCTTATATAATGAAAACACTGGTAATAGGTTAAAATTTTTATCTTCAAATAATAATAATAATAATAATAGGCTATAATTGATATATAGTCTTTAAATTATGATACAGTAGAGCGTCGATTTAGCACGAATCTATTTAACACTTTCTTTCTAACACGAGACCATAAATTAGGGATAGTATTTCAGTTTAGCACGAACATCCGCCAAAAAATGTAAACAACATCCTCCCACCACTCCACTTCCTGTGTAACGCTACCTCGCTCTGTCTCCACTTCCCGCGCAACGCTATTTAAACGCATTTAAAGTCCGTTGTTTACATGGAGATGGAAAGTGCTCTAATGTTGTGGATGGAAGATATGCGGCGGCATAAACTCACCTTGACTGGACCTATAGTGTATGACGAGGCCTACAAAATTCAGCGCAAGATTGCGTCAAAACAAGGCAAGACCAACGAAAAAATAAAATTTACGGCAAGCTATATCAATTTATGAAACGGATTGGTACAAAAAATATTGCTGTGACTGGAGAGGCTGCCTCAGCTGATTACGGAGCCATCGAGGAAATGAAAAAACAAATGAAGGACTTGGTGACGGAAATGAACTATTCTCCCCAGTGGTACTGGTGGGCTAAGGGTCACTGCCCAGTTACAAAGACTCACTACCAACATACTTTATATATACTCTTAATAAATATTCATTTTGCACTTATCGTGTTTCTCTGGAACTTTACTGTAATATAGTAATTCGATTTAACACAAAATCGATTTAACACGACTTTTTGAGGTACGTATCTCATGCTAAATCGATGCTCTACTGTATTATAATGTTCAACCGTTGGCGCACGATGACGTCATCGTGCAGGATATTCAACCGTTGGCGCACGACATCATGCAAATAATATATCATCTTCAATTACTAGTAATTAAACTTTACTTAACATAATCCCTTCAGATACTGGTAATTAATCTATGCTTAATATATTATCTTTGAATATCGATAACTAAGATTTAATTAATATATCGTCTTTACATAACGTAAACTAATCTATGATAAATACAATATATTGTCTTTACATACCGGCTGCATTTTCCTAATACTATTTTTAAATAGTTATTTGTGTTATTATGGTGCATAAAAACTGGGTTTTAATGATATTGATAATTGACTTAAAAAAAAACTGCAGCAAATGCAATGCCTGTGAGGTACAGTTGCCAGATGTCGCCAGAATGAAACAATCTGTATTTTAAGCCACCACTTCTTTGATAAATCTCTACTAGTCATTGCTGACTTACAATCCCAAGCTAAAGCTATGTTTACCTTCAAAGATCTTGAGGGGAAACCATTCCCAGTATCCCTTAATACCTAATTGAACACAAATACTAATATCATTCTCATAAGTAATGCTATTAGTTAAGAAAGAGCTATAAGTAGTTTAATTCTGCTTGTTCTCGTGCTGTCATAGAAAGAGAGGCAGCTCACAAATGGTACCGTAGCCATCCATCTGCTTAAGCTCAAGCCCTATATATTTCTGCCCATAATCATGCCAAATCTATTCTCCAACTTACTAAAAACTCTTTCATCAATAAAAAATGTCAAAATCTTTCCAATTCTAACTCTTGTGATTTCTGGCATCTAGCCAATAATATCTAACAATTTTATTTCTTTATCTTTCCTTCCTTTACTTCAACTAGATGGTTCCACAGCTGTCTCTTCTTTCTCTAAAGCTGAACTCTTTGCTCAAACCTTTACTATCAACTCTACTTTGGATGATACTGGGCATGTTCCTCCTACTCCTCCACCCTCTGACTACTTCATTTCTAAAATTAAAATTCTTCATTTCACGTCACGATATTTAACTGACGTCACAGCGGTACCCAATGAGACACTCTACTACCATTCCACCATCAGTTCTGATTCTACCTCCCCACAGTCAACTACACGTCAGCTGCTACGCTTCTCCCTGGTTGAAGTTTGCCTGGGAAGTTTTCTCCTATACAGTCCTAAGTTGACTGTGGGTGAAATATATCTGGATCTACGGATGCATTTACTGCCATATGTATTATTTACTATGCAGTTTGGAGCTGTGGGTTGGTTCTTACCGCCCTAGCAGACAACATATGATGTTTATCTGACTTCGCTTCTCCCTGGTTGAAGTTTGCCTGGGAAGCTTTCTCCTATACAGTCCTAAGTTGACTGTGGGTGAAATATATCTGGATATACGGATGCTTTTACTGACGTATGTATTATTTACTATGCAGTTTGAAGCTGTGGGTTGGTTCCTACCGCCCTAGGAGACAACATATGGTGTTTATCTGACTCTCTCTGTCTCTCTGGTTGCGCAGTTTAACGTCGCCACCCAGGCGTAAGGCATCCCTCTTCTTCATCCTCGAGTAGCAAGAAGCGTGGGAGCTTGGAGAAGGACGACTTAGATATTTTTGCTAAGAGGAGTCGGTTTTTGGTAGATATTTCCACACTCCCTCCTCTAGCTTGCGCTTTTCCGCCTTCATATGTTAGGCCCTCACATCAGCTGAGCGCTCTCCCGTGCCTGGAGAGGGTGTTAGTAACTTGTTTATCTGTGTCCATTACTGCTGCACTATTACGGTGACACTGCTGCACCATTACGATGGCACTCTGCAAGGTCTTTATGGTGGCACTCCCAACACAGTGATGGGGCTCATTAACATGAAAATAATGGTAAATTTACAGTGTTACACCAGCCGAGCCCGACATTGTTCTTGTGTTGCTTGATTCAGACTTTCCAACTTCACTTTTTTTTTATCTAACTTAACCTAACCTATAAAAATTTAACCTAACGGTGAGGGTTAGGTCGGCCTCCGTGGTCAGTTGTTAACACAATAAAGACATACTTATTCTCTGAGTGCTACAACCTTGATGACATGACTGTTCGTGATTCATATGCTCTTTAATAAAATCATATGTGAACGGTCCTGCAGAGCGTCATTGGCTGAGTGGGACCTGTTAAATAACGACAACAAGTAACAAGTAAGTAACAATTTACATCTGATGAACGAAGTCATTGTGACAGAAAAGCAATAGATGAGTCTGTTATATGTGCAAAACACACCCTTTAACACCTAAGTGACCTTCTTAATGAGACGGATATAACACTGTAATAACACCTAAGTAACTTATGCTAGTGAGGGAAAGTGATGTGTTAGATACACTCAAAAGTGTTTCCCAAAGTGACCTGACCTAGGAATGGAAGCAGCTGTTGCTTTCTTGCCACATTAGTACCTTGGCGAGTGCTACTTCCAGTCCCGGCCTTTTTTAGGCCAGCAGCCTCTCCAGGGGAGGGGGATGCATGGGCCGAAGCTGCAGTAACCTCTACAGCGAGTTCCGGGTTTCCTTCTTTAGTTAATATTCCTGATAACTTTAGAGGGTGTAAGATTTCCTCTGCTAACCTATTGTGGGGGTCTCATGCAGGATCCTTGGATTCATGATGTGGTGAAAGGAAAAATTTTAGATTTTGTGTCCATATCTTTTCAGAATGTGCCTCCACATCCTCTCGCCCTGTCTCGGGCGGATGATCAGACCCTGAACGATGTCTTATATCTGTTCCTCAAACAGTCAATAGTGGAGCTTTGTTTACCTGAAGATCACGGTTTTGTTTCCCATCATAAAGCCGGTTCGGGCCGGCGAGGGTTATCCTAAACTTGATGGACCTTAATGTTCATGTGCCTTATATTCTTTTTTTTTAAGATGGACACTCTGAAGGATGTGATTCCTTTAATCCTCCCTAACTGTTTTTTTGTTACAGTTGATTTCAAGGACGCCTATTATTCAGTTTATGTTAGGCCTGAGGATAGGAAGTGGCTTCAGTTTTGGTGGAAGGGCTGCGCTTTTAAATTTACTTGTCTCCCTCAGGGGTTATCTTCTGCTCCTCGCACCTTTACAAAGTTACTGAAACCTGTCCTCTCCCACCTTCGGTCCCTTGGAATGGTTGTGGTTTGTTATTTAGAGGACTGTCTTTTTATTGCTTCATCGGTAGAGGCCTCACGGGCCCAGGTGGGCTATGCCTTGCACTTCTTTCATTCTCTGGGTCTCACCATCAAAGTGCGGAAGTCGGTCCTGGAGCCTATCCAGAGGGTTACATTCCTTATGTGGTTCTTGACTCTGTTTCCTTGACTTTGCCCTCCTGTAGGAGGGAGTGCATCAGGGAAAAAGGTTTGCTCCTCCTCAACAGAGATATCACCTTGCAAGACTTGTCCTCTTTTATTGGTTTAGCGGTGGCTTCTGGCCCTGCTGTAGAGTTAGCTCCTCTCCGTTACAGGTACCTGGACATTATTCGTATCAGGGATCTCTCTCGGTCCTATGTCAATTATAATTCCTGCGTTGTTTGAGATACTCATGCCCGGGAATTAGTCACTTGGTGAGTGACTAATGTAGTTTTTCAGGAGAGGTCACTCTGCTCTTCTTCTCCAACATGTTAGCTGTTTACAGATGCCTGCCTGACTGGCTGGGGTTCTTCGATGGGGGACTCTACAATTGGAGGTCACTGGGCCCACAAGGAGCTGGATCATTTAAACTCTTTGGAATTAAGGGCCATTCTGTTGAGCTTGCAGTCACTTTGTCGGGATAAGATTGGCTCATTTTAGGCTTCGCTCGAACAACTCCACTGCGGTTGCATGTATTGATCCTTGTGGTAGCACACGACCTACACTTCATGCTTTTACAGAACAGTTTTTTGAGTGGGCTGCTTCTAGGGATATTATTTTGTTGGCACAGCATGTACAGGGTTTATACAATGTGACAGCAGACACAGTCTAGAGTCAGTAGGATGGATGGTGAAAGGATGTTACAGCCATGTATCAGGATGGTTTGTCAGCGTCTTTATACTCCTGATATCAATCTTTTTGCTACACAGATAAATGCTCAGTTACCTGACTATGTTTCTTGGAGGCCAGACCCATCTGCTATGTGCATTAATGCCTTTACCTTGGATTGGGGTGGGAAGAGTTTATATGCTTTCCACCTTTGAGTGTGATATCCAGGGCTCTCCGGAAACTGCAGGACTAAGGGGCGACGGTGCTGATGGTTCTTCCACTGTGGCCAACTCAGGTGTGATTTCCGGCGGCCCTTCAAATATTGGCAGCCGATCCAGTCTTGCTTCCACGCTGTCCTCTGCTTTTTCCGCAACAGCTAACTCTTGCACACCCTCGGGGTCGGGGGTTGTTCTTGACAGCGATGGTGCTCTCCGGGCAGCGTTCACACATTAAGGCCTTTCAATGGAGGTTGCCCAGTTTATCCTGGATATCTAGCACTAAGGCTCAATATGGACTGCGTATCAACAATTGGCTGTCATTTTGCCTCAGCAGGGAAGTGGATCCGTTTCTACCACTTGTGTATGTCCTTCTGTACTATCTTTTGTCAGAATTTAAACGGGGGACAGGCCGTGGGTACAGCTCTACGAACGCTATCCGGTCTGGCATCTCTGCAGTTGCTACTTTTGATGGACGTCCTGTGGGACAACATCCTTTAGTTTCCCGTTTCATGACTTGGGATCCTCAGCTAGTTCTGGATTAATATCTGTAGTCTGGGTCCCACGGAGGATTTGTCCTTTCCTCGGTTATCCATAAAATTGATCGTTCTTATGTTCTTGTTGACTGGCCAACATGGCCAGACCTTGCATTTGCTGGACACAAGAAATTTGTTTGTCTCCGAGACTCGGGTTGTTTTTGGGATTGGCGATCTGGTGAAAACTTCCCGTCCTGGGTTCCTTCTGTCAAGGGTGGTCTTTGAGGCTTACCCGCATGACAACTGCTTATGCATTGTGCACACCATTGAGCATTATCTTGATAGGATAACGACCTTCCGAGGAGCGCTTACGGGGTTTTTTCTTGACGACACGACCTCCAGTACGGTTGGCTTCTTGTGATACTTTGCGTCGTTGGGTGAGAGATGTGATGCGGGCTAATGGCATTGACCTTACTGTATTTTCTCCCCATTCGACTAGGTCTGCATCGTCCAGCAAGGTGGCCCTGGTTTTGCCGTTATTCACGAGTGTCTCCACCATTGGTTGGGCCAGGGAATCGACCAGAAGCCCATCGCTCAGCATGGACAGTTTGCGAGGGCAGTTTTGTCATATAATGTTTGGCCTTTTCCTCTGCTCAAGGTTTAATGTGAGGGTTCTTTGACCCCATTTTTGGTATGGGTGATAGTGATTTTTCTTTCCTTGTTCCTGTGGGACTGTGTTTCACTATTTTTTTTTATAATTGTTAATGTTTTCTATCTTCTGAATTACAGTGTTGTGCTTTACTTTGTTCCTATGGATTTTCTTTTTCACGGCTCCATACTGACCCTTTTTCTGAATTTTGTGTGATTTGGTAGGTTTTAGGAACCTCTCTAAAGCTCTCATTGGGTACCGCTGTGACGTCAGTTAAATATCGTGACGTGAAATTGTAAGATTAAATGAGTGCTTACCAAGTATGAAGTTTGATCTTAATTTCACGAACATTTAACGACGTCACAGTGGTGCACAATGCCCTCCCTCCCTGCCCTATCTATTCACCGAGTTCACTTTGTGGCATAGGCTCTCAGCGGTAGTTGGGGGCTGCTTCCTAAAACCTACTCTCTAAACGGACTGATGGTGGAATGGTAGTAGAGCGTCTCATTGTGTACCACTGTGACGTCGTTAAATGTTCGTGAAATTACGATCAAACTTCATACTTGGTAAGTACTCGTTTAATCTTACAATTATGACGTTTTCCAGGCCCTCTGGCCTTAATTCTCGGAAGACTTACCGTCCGGATGGAGTCCCTCCTGTTCTCAAAAATTGTGCTTCCAAACTCGTTCACTACCTGGTCAAACTCTTTCGTCCATGTTTCTCTACTTCTACCTATCCTTCTTGCTGAAAGTTTGCTCACATACAACCTGTCCCTAAAAAAGATGACAGCTCCGATCCTTTTAAATACCGCCCTATAGCTTTGATTTTCTGCCTTTCTAAAGCCTTTGAGTCTGTCCTTAATAAGAAGATAATGAGGCATCTGTCAGCTCACAACCTTCTCTCTGATTGCCAGTATGGTTTCTGTAAGGGCCGATCTACTGGTGATCTTCTTGCTTACCTAACTGAATCTTGGTCATCCTTGAATGCTCACATTCAACATGTCCCCAAAAAGGATGACAGCTCCAATCCTTCTAAATACTGCCCTATAGCTCTGATGTCCTACCTTTCTAAAGCCTTTGAGTCTGTCCTTAATAAGAAGACAATGAGGCATCTATCAGCTCACAACCTTCTCTCTGATCAGACGGAGACAATTTTTTCCGCAAAATTTAAAAACCAGCCTCACCAGAGCAAAATTTATATGTCCCGCGGTGTTGCGTCACTGCTTCACACGTGTCTCTTTACGTGGTATGATGGTGACACTGGTATTATTCGCATAAATCACATTATAAGTTATTTTCTTTTTCCAAATTTTGCCGTTTGGCATCCCTCTTCTCTTTGCTGGGTGTGTGAGTGTGTGAGGGAGCGTGTGGCTGCTGGTGACCACTGATTCAACTCATTCCAAGAGGTGTCGGAAGGGAGCTACCCAAAATCCCAATGAGTTTTTGCACTCGAAGGTGTGCAATAAGTGTCCTAATAAAAAAAAATAAGGAGAAGGACCAAAAATATCAAGCAGGAGACTTCTAGGAATAAATCTGGCAACAAAGAGAAAGATGGCGCCTTCTGACACCCTCATGATTGAGTGACTAATACCTTTTTGAAGGGGCGACCAGATGCTTATTCCAGTTCTCTACAAAGTAGAAGGTATAAGCAATGATATGTGAAGATTTTGTGCCAATCAAACAAAAACAAGTGGCAAGACACAGAGGACATGGAAAAAAATCTTTGACAGCCGTTATCTCGAAATGGGTTTTTTCCGGGTTTGAAAAGCCTCACAGACTTTATTATAAATTTGATTGTATATTGCTTTGCATCAATAAAAAGTAAAAACAACAATCTATTTTTGCATCTGAGAACATTTGAAAATTTTGAAAAATAACGAAAATACAGAGTGACCGAAAATAATGTTTTTTTTTTTTTTCTTTTTTTTTTTACCAAGCCGAAAAATTTTCTTTTAATCATTTAAATTGTAGACGTACATGAAAGGTTTCTATGATATTTTTTTTCTTCGAATCAACTGAATGATAAACGAAGGCTATGAGACAAATAAAAATTTTTTTTTATAAGCTACCCCTTGGTGTCAGTAGTTCTCAGCCAAATTTCATGAAATTCCTATGAAGTGATAAGTAAAATTATATAAATAACATACTAAAATTTCAGACCCACAGGATATACCAATCATGCAAACTGCACCAACCCGGTTGATCCTCTTAAATCGTAGCACATGTTCTGCTGGACAACCACTAAGGTGCCGGTGTAGCAGGATGAAGTGGGCACCCAGGATAGAGTGGCCCCAGCGGAGGTGCACATGTGCGAGATCATTAGCTCATACAAGTGGGCTGAGACAACACACTCCTCGCTGCTCTCCATCACTCCTTGACGCTCTACCACCTACCAGTATCTCGTCTCCCGACTCATGTTCCCTTCAATCAGTAATTATTGCGTTTATTTATTTAAATACAACATAGCAATACTCCTGCTATGACATGCTGTCTACCATTGCATAATCAACCTAGCAAGATTTTTTGCGAGGTAAATAATGACGAGCACCGCCTGAAACCTTGTCATATGTGTTGAGTACACGATGATGGGGCCACTCTATCCTGGGTGGACACTTCATCCTGCTACACCAGTACAACAGGACAAGGCTAGTTGTGAGCGTAACAGCTGGTGCAGATAAAAAAGCACCACAGTACGATCAACAGAACAACCAACCACTCAGATACATCACAAAGCAAAAACATGCAAAAACAGAGCAGAATAGCAAACAGCCAAAATTAGGCATGTTGTTGTCAGGCAAGCATCTGTGATTGAAAAACACCGGGTCTTGGGAGCACTCCGTTCCCAAGAAGAGGTGTTGTTGCTAGGGCTGTCAGTTGCCAACTCAAGTGCTCTCTTATAGGGATGCCACGTGCCTAACTTATGAGTAAAAAAGCTTCTATAACCGAACCTAACCGAGCTAAACCATACTTAACATAATCTAACCATAATCTAATGAATGCTGTACCTTCATAGTGCTCGTGTATAAATACGGCACGTGCCTAACTTTGGAATAAAAAGCTTATATAACCAAACCAAACCAAACCATATCCTAACCAAACCTAACATAATCAACCTAACATAACTTGAAAGATGCTTTACCAGGTAAATAATAAGGCACAGGCTGTAGAAATAGAAACAAATAGCGGTACTACTGTCGAATCTCTAAGCACTTAGTTAAGAAAACCTTTTCAGAATTCATCAAGTAATGTAATAATATCAAGCTGAACTCTCTAGACCATTCTGGTGAAGATGTAAATTAATATCAAAGGGTAATGATTCAGAGGACAACCCAGTATGTTTTTTGGACTAAGCAATTTTTTCTGATAGGTTTTGATGTGTTTTGAATTAATCAGATGTTTGTTTGTTATGCCACGCATTTTTTTTTTTTTTTAAGGTAAAAATCGCCACAAAAAAGTCAGATTAATTCACAACCATCAAAATCAATAGGAGAAAAATTGCTTTAAGTAATCCTAAGCAAACTTCATGCAAACTAAGTGGTGGTACAGTGGTCAGCATTCGGGCATGACAACCTAGGGTCCCGGGTTTGATCCCCCAATATCTGATGGCCACTTTTCATTATTTGATATCACCATCAAATGGCCAAAAACTACCCAAATTGCTGCCATACTGTCCTCAGACGGGACTTACAATGTTTTATGCATTTGAGGCTTTAGCAGCGATTAGCCTCTCATTATTCTCAACATATTCAAGCGAGAACGTAAACTTTCAAGGCGTAACTATAAAAAACCTAAAGATCTACGCCAAATAACACGCAGAGGCAAGTCCATTTCTGCCTCCATAAAAGCCTACTGGCGCTAACAGTTAATGATATAGAAAGGAAAAAAAATTAAACCTAACGTAACCACGCCAAACCTAAACTAGGTAAAGAAGATTCGTGATGACTCAATAGGTTAGGTTAGGTTTAATTAGGTTTGCTTAAGTTAGGTTAGGTTTAATTAGGTTTGCTTAGGATTACAGTTTTTCTCTTAGAGTTTTGTAGAATCTTTTATGTTAGGAAAAAAAAAGTTACATGGCATAACAAACAAATATCAGATTAATTAAAATCATCAGAATCTATCAGAAAAAATTACTTCGTCTAAAAAACAGACTGGGTCATTTTCCGAATCTTTACCTACCAAAGTAAGAATTAATCAGATAGCTAGTGAATAAAAACTCATTTCTCCAGATTCTCTGCACTTGAGGGATAATTAATAGACCCTGTGACACCCATTCTTGTTAAGACGCAAGATGCAATGACTTACATTTTTTACAGCACCAGGATTAGGCTTCAAATTTCCAAGCGAGACTCGTGGAAGCCTTCTAAGTAGCGACAGGGCCTTTTCCGTACCCTTAGAAGCCATGTTTGTGTTTGCTTTGATTGTTGTTGATTAGGGCTACGAGGATTTCGGAGTGAGCCCTGTGAGGGTATCACAGGCGTGAGAGCTGCTCCGTCTTCCTCAGGAAGGCGCAGGTGAGGCGGATGGCGATGTGTTGTGGTGAGGGCTCAGGGGCTGGACACCTGCCGGCTGCCGCCGCCAGCAGGGTAGGCAGGTCAAGCGTGTTAATAATCTGGGCAAGGAGTTGTGAGTGTAGCACAACACGCTGGGAGTGGAAGCGAGGACACTGTAGCATGAAGTGTTCAATGGTCTCCAGGATGTTGATGTACCAAGGGTAGTAAGGGTCAGGGAACAGACTTCTTCTTCTTGGGGCAGGGAACAGACGCAGAGCGGCGTGCGGTGTAAGTGAACCAGTGTTGTGTTGTGACTTGTGTGGCCCAGGCAGAGGTCAAGATCAAGATATTCGGCGAGGAGGTTTGCCTTTACAACGGCACTCCTCAATCGTTTCTTTCAACTTTTACGATTGTATATACTTTCTTCTTAACTATTCACTGGGTAAAATTTTACATCTTCACCATAATGGCCCTTGTTTACGTCTACCTATTGGGATTGCCTCTCATAAGAACATATATAAGAATATAAGGAAGCTACAAAAGGCCCGGAGGCCTGCAATAAGTAGTTCCTGTTAATCCTAACCCACTCTTATTACCTACACCCACCTCCCATCCCCATCCATAAAATCGTCTAGTCTTCTCCCTATTGTCTTTGCATTATTAACTACCTGCTGACTGAGTCTGTTCCAATCATTTACCATATCCTAATTGTAAACCAATTTTTGCCTATTTCTTTATTAAATCTACATTTTTCTAGTTTGAATCCGTTATTTCTTGTTCTATCCTGATTCCTGACTACTGGTTGTAAGAACTTTTTCTACATTCCCCTTATTAAAACCCTTCACGCACTTAAATACTTCAATCAGATCTCCCTTTACTCTGGGTGTAGGACAAAACCCCCAGCAGACAAAACCCCTGCGGACAAAACCCCCATAGGACAAAACCCCCGCGGACAAAGTGCGAAGTAGGACAAAACCCCCAAGTTATATTTTTTTTGTTTATTTTACTTTAATACCTTTTAATTCCATTAACATTAAAATAAGATATATAATGTAAATAATCTGAAGTAATCATGAAAAATATTATAATTTCTCTGTGTTAGTTCACTTTAATAGCTTTTAATACTGTGGTGCCCGGGGGGGGGACGGGGGCGTTATTTTTATTTATAGTTGTTAATAGTTGTTATTCTATTCTTTATTTAATTTGTTTTACTTTCACTTCACTGCTGAAGGACCACCAGTGTGGTGCCTTGTCATTAAGTTAACTTCTAATGGGGGACTCTTATGGCAATTAAAAAGATATTTACTTTGATTAATTATATTTATTAATGGTCCCTGATGTTGGATATTTCCCTGAATATTAAGAAAAGAAAGCCACCACCACCCCCAAAGGTTTAATGAGAATTAGGGGATTCTCAGGGAATTTAGTTTCTTCCTAAAGGGAAGTTAAAATATTCGAAAGAGAAAATAATTACTACCAGGGAAATCTAGGCGACCATTGAAAAGAAAAGGGAACTGATTTAACAATTTAGTTATTTGGTAGAGTGGACTGAGTTTCAATAAGGCACATGGATTCGTGGATTTGTTTCATATCCTTTTTCAAGAGTGTTGAGCACCTTCCCACACTTATCTTACCACACCAACGGAGGTTAGTATTAACACGGAATCACTTTCTCAGAATTTTACTTGGGTTATTTATTTATGGTATACTTTGAATATCACAGGCTGATCATTGAGTCTTAGAAACACAGCTTAGTTATAGTATCAGACAACTTAATGGCTCATGGCAGAAATAACCTTCCTCAAAAAGAAAATAAACACACAGAGTTGGCGATACTTATCTCACATCGAGATACCAAACTCTTCACACATTACAAGTTATGCCCTTGACTCCCTTCCCTGAAAAATATCACCTTAAAAAATGTTATAATTTTGTAACTGGGCCTGAGAACAGTTAAAGAACCTTTTCTCAGGGGATTTCCGAAAGTAAGGTGATCTCATTGTTTCTGGTTATGCAGACATAGTAATTCTTCCTCACTAAATAGGAATACGCGATTCCTACTCCTGAATACATGGGCTGGGCCTATCAGACCGTCCTACGTGACACATAGTTCCCTAAGGCTTAACTCGGAAGTTTGGCATTGGCTTTCTAGCCGTTCATTTAACTACAAAAACAAAAGAAAGTAAATGAGAAATTGGTGTAACTGTCGTGGAGGCATTCTTTCCCTGTGGACGTGACCAAAGCTTAGTCTCCAATCACAGTATAATTCATTTCCTTAACTCAGAAGTTAAAACACAGTCACAATAACATATAAATTACCATGAAAAATATATATTATACACCATGAAATATTATTTTGAAGGGGAACAGGGGACACAGGAGGCCATGCGGTTTTGAAACCACGTTGTCCTTCTTGAAGAGAAGGAAATTGGTATTGTCCACTTGTAATAGATCTCAACAGAGGTTTACATGTATTGTCAGACTACTGGGGAAGATTATGGACTATATGATAATGGCGAGAGGCATTGGATTTCACAAATATTGAGAAATTTCGAGAGCGATGTCACTCACCTGTGGACGTGACCAAAGCAATGAAGCCCTCGCTAGGAAAACGCGGGAGATGAGAAGGGGGAAGGGGGGGTTTCGAGGATATTCCTCCTTTGATCTTATTATTAATTGATTATTGAGACGTGAAATAGTTATCAGTTTATAGGAAATTAATTTTGACGCTAAATAAGTGACATTTAGATATCTATTGAACCTGATCTCTGGATTAATATATAGGGGAAAATTTTGGTCTACATGACTTTTTGCACGTCGATGGGCCCAGGGGCATGATCACCTCTTATGATGCAATATTACGTCATTCTTAACAAAGTTTTGTGAGAAGATAACTAAGTAGGTTAATTATATTAGACTATGGAGAGCATTTTGACAAGTTAATAACTATTAATAGTGATTAGATTATGATATTAATTTCTTTCCATAGAAAACTGTCTTGGGGGGGGATGACTGCATAGGATTTGAAAGTTTGGAGAAACAATTCTAATATAAACATTAATATAAACATATAGTATAAAATTATGAATGATGTGTGAGTAAAAACATTTATATAATGCAGTATCACCTTGGGAATACAGGATCTAAGGGCAGACTAAACAAAACAAAAAGGTACATTCAGTAGGCCTATTTGAGATTAAATTGGAGGCATCACACGACTTTTCCCTCCGGGTGAAATGTTTTTACTCACTAATAATTTTAAAAAATTACATCCTAACCGGTTTACAATTTAGGAACTGGTTTAGTGGTCACTAAGGCTACAACCCACCTTGGTTTTCCATCAGTCTAACATTCACTCGACCTTTCCCATCACTTCACTACTTCTGCAGCCCTTCCTGGCTAAAACACTGGCAACGTAATATGTGGTTCCTGAGAAACCAATTGCCTGGCTACTGCTGCTACTTGGCTGTAGTTCAGATTATTGTAGGGCACACCCCAGTCCACATACTCATGAGAGAAGTATGGATGATCTCGTCAACTGTACAAGATCCCGGACACTCGATAGCTAAGTTGAGCCTTCCGACCCTTGACTTTCACACCAAAACAAATAATAACATAAATACTCAGTCATTCATCTTCATTTTCTCACAACATTTGCATTCAGTCACTCTTCATTCGTTTCCGTAGCAAGTGGTCATACAGGAAGCATTTGACAGAGCTTAGGCTACGTCCTGATGTCTCCTCCACCTCCTAACACAGGCAGACTGTAGCTTAGAGGCCTAATCACACTACTACCAGGTGTAATTCCCTCACGTTAAAGTGGCCTACAGCTTCCTGAACTAGTACATTGTGTGAACTACACACAATCCTGTGAACTTGTCTTCTACCTCAAAAGTTCACCACTCCTTCAGGGCTCAAACTAGCCCCGGGGGAATTAAGGTGGATAGTCTATCGACCTGTCACACCTGGGTCGATTCACCAACAACATACCTCCAAGGGGATTGCAACTTAGCACCACTAATTGTCCAAACCTGTTCCTTTATATCTTAAAACTAACACCCATGGTGGCATAGTCTTTGGGGTTGTTTCTGCCCAGCCACTGTACCTAACACTCCTCGATATATCTTTGAGGTCTTTTCCTAAGCCGTGGAGGCATTGGTTCTTCATTGTCTTCCTTGGCACACGACACTTCCAAGGCGGCTAATAACCATTCCTCGGTACCCACATACGGCTTCACTTTCTCAGCCGCCCTTTGCACCTTTTGTCTGGTAAAGACGTTCTCTAGCAGGTAAGCCCCACCATCCCTAATGATTTCTATAGTCTTGTAGGGACCGGTCCACTTAGGGTTCAGTTTCCTGCTAGTACCTGGCAGTGTCACTTCCTTTCTGACCCACACCAATTGTCCAACACTGACGGCTTGGTTAGTTCTTTTCCTGTTCGCCACTTCCCGGTACCGTCGTGTCTGTTTGAGATGGGTCTGTTTGATCACCTTCTTAGCCACCTCTAGTCCTTTGGGGTCTCCTGCAATACTGGGGAGGGGGGAATCCACTTGACGAGGGGCATGGCGTCCGAAGAAGGCGAAGAAAGGCTGGACGGCCGTTGAAGAGTGCACAGCATGGTTGAGTACTGTCTGGCAGGACGCCAGATACTGCGGCCACTTGAGTGGGTACCCTGCACATAGGATAGCCAGTACCGTCTTGAGGGACGAATGGAGCCTCTCCGTGGTGCTGTTCCCTCGGGGATGATATGGGGTTGTATGGCAGTTGGCAATCCGATGCCTCCGGCAGAGGTCTTGGAACTGCCGGGACACAAACTCCAACCCGTTGTCGTGGACCACAGACTGGGGGGTGCCGAAGTCTGCGAGGTACTGCTCCATGCTCTCCACGACAGTGTGTGTGTGTTTTGTTTTAAGTGGGTATAATTTCACGAACCTACTGAAATGATCCACTACTGTTAAGACATATCGATAACCATGTGTCCCTGCGGTCATATCAGTAAGGTCAATGCCTAATCTTTCTAATGGTTGTGATACTGATGGTAATTCTTGCCATTTTTGTTGCAATCCTGTGGTACCCTTAAACTGTTGGCAAGTGAGGCAATTTTTTACATACTGGTTAACTTCAGATTTCAGGTTGGCCCAATAGAAAAATTCTTCTGCCTTGGCTATTGTTTTCTTTTGCCCGAAATGTCCAGAAGCTACATGGGCAAATTCTAAAGCTTTCTGTTTGAGTGGTTGAGGAACTACCAAGCAATAGTGAAGGGTGCCATCTACTTTTTCCTTAATAAAATACAAGACTTTTTCTTCTACCACAAACTGATCTAAGATGACTTTAGGGTATAATTTTGTAGGTAGTTTTCCCCCTTCTAAATATTCTGCTAGTTCTTTCCATCTCTCATCATCTCTTTGGGCTTCGGCTATGGCTGTTGGACTTAGTCCTAAATAATTTCTGGGCTCGGTTATCTGACGAACTACTCTTACTGGCCTTGACAAACTGTCAGCCACCACATTTTGTTTCCCTTTTAGATACTTAATGTCGTAAGTATATTCCCTCATTTCCAGTATCCACCTGCTCATTCTGGGGCTTTTGGTTTTCCTCTTGAAAATACTAGTTAATGGTTGGTGGTCAGTAAAAATGCTAAATTTTGTTCCCCATAAATAATGATGGAAAGTTCTGCATGTTAACACTACTCCTAGGGCTTCTCGATCAGTGGCTGAATATCTAGATTCAGTGGGGTTTAATTTTTTTGAAAAGTAACCGATGGGCTTGTTGCTTCCATCTGCTTGAATCTGGCTTAGGACACCTCCAACATGAGTGTTGCTAGCATCCGTGGTGACTATAAATGGTTGTGTTAATTCTGCCTTAACTAACACTGGGGCATCACTGAGTATTTGTTTTAGGGTGGTAAAGGAGTGTTGGCATTCTTTTGTCCAATTAAATTTAGTATTCTTTTTTGTGAGGTTGTTTAGGGGGGCTGCTAATTTGGCAAAATTTTGGATGTGTTTACGATAGAAAGAACACATTCCTAAGTATCGTCTGACTCCTTTAACTGTGTTGGGAGGAGGCATTTTTTTGATGGCTTCTACATTTTTAGGGTCAGGTTTACATCCTTCTTTAGAGACCAAATGGCCCAAAAAGTTTATTTCTGCCTCTCCAAAAGTGCATTTGCTCAAATTTAATTTGATGCCACTTTCCTCTAGGGTCTGAAAAATCTTTTGGACTCTAGTTAACATGGTGGAAAAATCAGGGGCCCACAAGATTATGTCATCCAGATAATTTCTAACCCATCCCTCCTTCAATAAAGGGGTTAAGATTGAGGCCATTTGTCGAGAGAAGATGGCTGGCGAGCAGGACAATCCAAACGGGAGTCTGCGGAAGCGATATAATGATATTCCATCACTAAAGGTGGTAATGTCTCGAGAACTGTCTTTGATGGTAACTTGGAAGTAGGCTTCCTTAAGATCCAGGGTGATATAGAAAGCCTGGCCCGAGGCTTGCTCGACTAATTCGTCCAACCTTGGGAGAGGATAAATGTCAGTGGCTAAATGAGTATTTACTTTTCTGTAATCGAGACACATCCTCTTAGAGCCATCTGATTTGCCCACTAATACAATCGGGCTGAGCCATGCAGCAGTCGATTTTTCTATAATTTTCCGGGCTTCCATATCTTCTAGCATTTGGTTAATTATTGCCTTTGAGGCTTCAGGATACCGGTACATAGGGGCCCTCACAGGACTGTCATCTGTCAACTGAATCTCCACAGGGGGGACACTAAGGGTTCCCAATTCTCCCTCTTCCAGCAAAAATAGCTGATCATGGGCTAAGATGACTTTATTTAATTCTGCTTTTTGTGTTTTCCTTAAATGGGACATGGGTAATTTAGATAATAGGTGATTTAACTTTTCTTTACGTCCTCCAGGAATACTAGGTTGGTCGGAATGGGGAAGGAGGTCATTTTGAATGTGATGTACTGAAGGTGAATTTACTTCGTCCTTCTCATACCAGCCAAAAAGGGTGCCCATTTTAAAAATTTTGGGTACTTTGGTGTTGTTAGTTACTGGGCAGGGAATAGTTTGATCATCATTTACGTTAACACAAAAGGGGTGACAGTTACTGGAGGGTTTTCCTTGTGGATGTACTATGAGGGTGGTACCAGTTTCTTCTGCAACCGTTAGGGGAATGAATTTGGTTTGATATGGATCTAGCCGAATTTCTTTGGGATTATGCAGTTGGTTCTCAAGTTTTAATGATATTACTGGGGGAGGAAGTTGAGTTACGTTACGGACTGCACTTTTCCGGGGTCGAATTTGGTGGACGGCATAAGGAGCTTTTCCCCAATGAAATAACTTCTTCTCAGGATCCCATAGGAATGAGGAGTGGAATAAGATGCCAGTTCCCAGCAACATGTCTGCTTGCAAATAGCTGTTTGGAACCACTGGGACCTATTTCTTTACTACCGTTTGCAGCCCAATACCTACTTCCACTAACACTGAACCCAGTATTCTGAGGGGTGTTCCTGTTACTCCTTGGAGACAAGGGAATTTTCTTTTCTGGTGGAGTTCACAACCTAATTTACTTCTGGTGGATTCTTTCATTAAAGTGTAACTACTACCAGTATCTACCAAAGCTGACACTAATTTATTGTTTATTGATAGTTGAATTATAGGAGAGGTGGGGGCCTGTGTTAGTAAGCTCTGATTCTGGTTAACTTTTCCTGGGCAATTGGCATTTCCCCTTCGGCAATTCATGCGTCGGCAGTCAAAGCACGACCCATCGTGGGGAGCTGAGGCACATTCTCTCAGGTTGTGAGTGTGAGAACGACAATAAGGGCTTTTGGCTTGGGAGAGGACCATGACCGTCCAGAAGGAGTAAGGGACTGATACTGATGGTATTGACTGGGTGGGCTAATTGATTTAAGCTGGCTTAATTGAGTTGTCAGGGCCTTCATCTGTTCCTTGAGATCCTCTATCTCGGACTTGCTTTCTGACTCTGGGGAGGGGGCTGGGGCAGAAGTTAGGGGTTGGGTGACTTTTGGTCTTACTGACTTTTCATTTTCTCTGGACACCTGCTGTACAGATGGGGTTTGTGTTTCCAAGAAAAGTTGTCTTTGGTACTCAACTCTGTCCAGGAATTTATTTAGGGGGTAGGCTTCATCTAAGAAACCTTCCAATTTATCTTTGAGATCTCGTGGTAGACCTTGCCATACCTTTCGTTTTAGGTATTTGTTTCTATCAGGGAATTTTTCATTTGGAAATTTAGACTCTAAAGTGGCATATTTGCAAATGGTTCTATTACAAAAGATTTGTGGGCTTTCTCCCCAGTCATAAAATTCATTTTCTAAATCCTGCTATGCTCGGTCTAGATTCACATCTACAGCAAATTCATCTTTTAATAGCTGACAAAAATTACTCCATGAAAGGTTCGGCTGTTTTCGCTGGTGGTTATGTATGAGCATGACTATTTCTGATCCTAACCTGCTTTTGGCGACTTGGATTCGGGAGGCATCCTCGGGTGTGGCCTGTTCTATCAATTCAATAAACATTTGGAGGCGTGTTGAAGCCTCTAGGCCCTCCAGGTGGTTTAGTTCGAGCATGGGGATGTCTCTCGGTTTGGTTGCTGGGGGGCGACTAACTACAGGTGAGGCAAGGGTCTCTTCCTGTTTGATGACGCGACTCCCTATTCTCTCTATCACCGCGGCCTGTTGACGTACCACATTCTTTAATTCTTCGATTTCCCCTCTCATTATTTCGGAGTTTTCAAGATTCCGATTGCCCTCTACAATCTCCATTTCTCTATCTTCATACTCCATTTTGGCTAGGGATACTGGATCAGTTTGTACCTTAATCTAGGCTACTTTATGATCTAATCCGACTCTTCCCCATCCATGAAATTTCTTATGGTTTTTCTGAGTTTGCTTTTTACTCTTTGTTTACCTTCTTGATTCCAATGAATTCCATCCTCTGATAGGTTCTCTACCCAGAACTCACTGTTGAAATGGATTTGTTGATTGGGCAGGTGTTTTTGTAATTTTTTATTTATGGCCCTTTGTACTTTCCTATAATCCTGATGGGACATGAATTCTTCATTGGGGTAGAATCTGGGTTCTATTAAGCATACCCATACTACTGCTTGGCAGTCTTGTTCAATAGACTCTATTATTTGGCTAATGTTCTCTACAATGTCTTTAGGATTTGATTCCTGGTCAATATCATTACTGCCTATCCAAAGTATACATAGGTCATGTTCCCAGTTTAGCACTTCATTCATTCGGGTATCATTATTGAAATTGTCTGCTCTACCTCCAGGTGCTCGGAATATTCTTATTTCTGTATTTTCCACTACTAACTTGTTTGGAATTTGACTATGACCCACCACTGAAATTTTCCACATTCTCCCTTGTTGTGGTAATGTTAGGCAGTGCTCAAAACACTTTGAATCCCACCGCTTAAGCCACCAGTGTCGTGCCGGGGGGGGGGGGGGGGAACGGGGGCTTTATTTTTATTTGTAGTTGTTAATAGTTGTTATTCTATTCTTTATTTAATTTGTTTTACTTTCACTTCACTGCTGAAGGACCACCAGTGTGGTGCCTTGTCATTAAGTTAACTTCTAATGGGGGACTCTTATGGCAATTAAAAAGATATTTACTTTGATTAATTATATTTATTAATGGTCCCTGATGTTGGATATTTCCCTGAATATTAAGAAAAGAAAGCTGCCACCACCCCCAAAGGTTTAATGAGAATTAGGGGATTCTCAGGGAATTTAGTTTCTTCCTAAAGGGAAGTTAAAATATTCGAAAGAGAAAATAATTACTACCAGGGAAATCTAGGCGACCAATGAAAAGAAAAGGGAACTGATTTAACAATTTAGTTATTTGGTAGAGTGGACTGAGTTTCAATAAGGCACATGGATTCGTGGATTTGTTTCATATCCTTTTTCAAGAGTGTTGAGCACCTTCCCACACTTACCTTACCACACCAACGGAGGTTAGTATTAACACGGAATCACTTTCTCAGAATTTTACTTGGGTTATTTATTTATGGTATACTTTGAATATCACAGGCTGATCATTGAGTCTTAGAAACACAGCTTAGTTATAGTATCAGACAACTTAATGGCTCATGGCAGAAATAACCTTCCTCAAAAAGAAAATAAACACACAGAGTTGACGATACTTATCTCACATCGAGATACCAAACTCTTCACACATTACAAGTTATGCCCTTGACTCCCTTCCCTGAAAAATATCACCTTAAAAAATGTTATAATTTTGTAACTGGGCCTGAGAACAGTTAAAGAACCTTTTCTCAGGGGATTTCCGAAAGTAAGGTGATCTCATTGTTTCTGGTTATGCAGACATAGTAATTCTTCCTCACTAAATAGGAATACGCGATTCCTACTCCTGAATACATGGGCTGGGCCTATCAGACCGTCCTACGTGACACATAGTTCCCTAAGGCTTAACTCGGAAGTTTGGCATTGGCTTTCTAGCCGTTCATTTAACTACAAAAACAAAAGAAAGTAAATGAGAAATTGGTGTAACTGTCGTGGAGGCATTCTTTCCCTGTGGACGTGACCAAAGCTTAGTCTCCAATCACAGTATAATTCATTTTCTTAACTCAGAAGTTAAAACACAGTCACAATAACATACAAATTACCATGAAAAATATATATTATACACCATGAAATATTATTTTGAAGGGGAACAGGGGACACAGGAGGCCATGCGGTTTTGAAACCACGTTGTCCTTCTTGAAGAGAAGGAAATTGGTATTGTCCACTTGTAATAGATCTCAACAGAGGTTTACATGTATTGTCAGACTACTGGGGAAGATTATGGACTATATAATAATGGCGAGAGGCATTGGATTTCACAAATATTGAGAAATTTCGAGAGCGATGTCACTCACCTGTGGACGTGACCAAAGCTTAGTCTCCACTGAAGCCCTCGCTAGGAAAACGCGGGAGATGAGAAGGGGGAAGAGGGGGTTTCGAGGATATTCCTCCTTTGATCTTATTATTAATTGATTATTGAGACGTGAAATAGTTATCAGTTTATAGGAAATTAATTTTGACGCTAAATAAGTGACATTTAGATATCTATTGAACCTGATCTCTGGATTAATATATAGGGGAAAATTTTGGTCTACGTGACTTTTTGCACGTCGACGGGCTCAGGGGCATGATCACCTCATATGATGCAATATTACGTCATTCTTAACAAAGTTTTGTGAGAAGATAACTAAGTAGGTTAATTATATTAGACTATGGAGAGCATTTTGACAAGTTAATAACTATTAATAGTGATTAGATTATGATATTAATTTCTTTCCATAGAAAACTGTCTTGGGGGGGAGGGGATGACTGCATAGGATTTGAAAGTTTGGAGAAACAATTCTAATATAAACATTAATATAAACATATAGTATAAAATTATGAATGATGTGTGAGTAAAAACATTTATATAATGCAGTATCACCTTGGGAATACAGGATCTAAGGGCAGACTAAACAAAACAAAAAGGTACATTCAGTAGGCCTATTTGAGATTAAATTGGAGGCATCACAATACTATTGAAATTAAAAGCAGAAATATAATGAAGTTAATTTTTGCTGAAGTAGTCAGGAAAAAATATTATAAATATCTCTGTGTTGGTTCACTGCACCTGCTCATTGTTTTGTCTACCTGAGTACCTGCAAACACGTTATGGAAAAAATGCAGACAAGTAAAGACAAAGAGAAGCATTGATCTATTCAATACGATTTATTAATAATAATTACAATAATTATTTCATTTCACCCGAAGGCATAAGCTATATACAAACAGATAAAGTTAATGTTACTATAACCGGTAAATTTATACTTTATGCCAATATTCCCTATCTCTACCCACACCCCACCAACCCCCCCAACAAGCTTGGTTCCGGGTCGTTTCGCGCCGTTTCCCGTTCGCTAGTGAGTTGTTTTGCGCCTTTTTCCCGTTCGCCTAGGATCGTTTCGCGCCTAGTCCCATTCGCCCCGGGTAGTTTCGCGCCCATTCCCGTTCGTCCCTGTTTGTGTCTCTCCTATTCCTGATCACCCCGGGTTGATTGGTTTTACTAATTGGAAAATAACAGCAATTAACTGATTATAATTGATTATAATTAACTATAAGAAAAGTTAAAAGTATTGAAAAGTTTGTATTGCTGATATCTGGATTTTCATCTGTCATATGGACCTAATAAATCTACATCCATCAGCTCTGGTTCGCGTCGAGTACATCCTGTACAAACAAAGTTGATGTCAACTCGGTTCTTGATGGCATTTCTATACTGCTGAAAGGTAATTCCACTGTCACAAGTACGGTGTTGCCATCGCTCACACACATCACAACTAATAGTATGTTGGCGAGGTCTCACTACACGATCACAACTGATACACAAGTGTGCCATTGTTGAAGGAGAAGTGAGAAGGAACTGCAGTTGTTATTACTTAGGTGTTTAACGCCTGGCTGTCTGGGAAGGACTGGGGATGTGAGTGAGGGAATGATGTGAAATCAAAACTGTCTGAAAGATTATTTGCAGTCAGGTCAAGTGAGGTTATTATTTTGAGGTCAGGTATATTCGTGTGTGTGTGGGTTGGGTCTCCGCATACCAAGCAATTATCTGTCTGTCTGTCTTGTTCTGTCTCTTTATGTATTTGTTGTATTTCTCTGACTTTTCCTGTCCGTCCATCTGTTCATCTGTATTAATGATGAGGATGATGATAATAATAATAATAATAATATTATTATTATTATTATTATTATTATTATTATTATTATTATTATCATTATCATTATTAAGGTGTAGTCTGAAAAGGGGAACAGAGAAATTTCCCTAGATTTAAGAAAAATTCCCCAGATCTAATCTAATTTATCTTAACATATAACCGGGGGGGGCTGCGTCCCCCCTGGACCCCCACGCTGACACTGTTATAACCTAACCTATCCTAACCTGGGGGGGCTGCGCCCCCCTTGTACGCCCCCGCTGATACTGTTGTAACCTAACCTAACCTAATTATTGGTTGAATTGTAAATTTACCAAGTATAATTTCATAACTCACAATACCTTAACGAGAGCATGAAGTTCCTGGCTGTGGGTCATCCTCTACTATTCCTCCAAGGAGCCACACACTGGGGACACTGAACAGCTGCTGGTAGGACGCCGTGTTCCCTCAGAAACTCGTAATACTAATCGTTTTTGGAATGAAATTTTGTGATAATTTCCCAATAATTGAATTCGCAACCTTCACAAGGGATCTCAATGGTAGCCATGACAGAACTGACCACAAGAAATGTCTCCTCACCTGCCTTCACATATGCCACGCCTACTATTACTTATAGCAAGCTCTCATTGGCGCAGCTGGTGCTCTTAAGAAGTGGTGGCACGTCATTGGACAGAGGAAATATAAATACAATAAGAATCCTCTCAGTAGTTACCCACAAGCCCATGCTATAAACAATTGATAGTGTTTGTTTGATTATGTTCAAGTGTCTGGACTTAGAAAAAAAAGTCCCCAGACGCACCACATTCCCAGACGTATTGCAGCGTTATTATTTATTTCCGACAGGTAGTGTGATCAGTGAAAATGTTGTAAATAGTAAGAGCAACAAGCTGAGGGTAGCCATAACTATCTACTGTTTAATGGCATAAAGTTAAGTAATACCCTATAACCTGATGCTCTGCCTTATGCCATTCAAAATGTTCTCCATAGTCTTCTTCTTACTTACATAGTCTTAACACAAGTTCTTCAAAGGCTGTTGATGCTCCTTTATGGCACGTTTGACTCGTTTTCTAGAAGGCTCACCACGGGAATCCTTAATCAGGGCTGCTGATACCAGAGCTTGATCCTTCCTGATAGTTTGAATGGCCAACAAGCTCATGGAAAGAAAAATTCCAAGTCTCACATAAGTTGTTGGTACGACTCTCATTGTCAATGGCAGCCTGATGAACATTCCATAAATGTGGCGGAAACAGGGGAGGAATCTTTCTCACGCGTACTGGAGGAATTATTTAATCAGGAAGAGCTGGTGGCTGGATGCGGCGATGAGTGCCGAACACATAGGTGCTACTGAAATAGTCCACTAGGTCTTCCAGTCCTTTAACATCAGGTATATTCTCTATCAGATAACCCATCCCAATGGCCACTTCATCTATAGGTAGAAACGCTAGTCCATCCAACATTCCACAAAAATATTTCACTCGATCATCACTCCTGTATGCAGTAGTCAGTCCTAAACTTTGCACTTTCCTCCATGTACTTTGGATCAGATGTTTGAACTCTTCTTGGTGTATAAGTAGCCTCATTATGTTATTATGGTGGTGAGTTGGGCCCTATTCACACACCTGACCTGACATGCCCTTCCCTTCAGATTACCTTACCTGTGGACATTCTTTCCTTTTATAATATTTTTCATGATTCTTTCAGTTTTTTAATTATATATGACAAAATATATATGATATATTATATATATTAAATGATTATTTAAGTAAATGTAATCATAAGTTAGAAAATAAATTACTTAAACTATATATCCTCTTCAGAAAAAATAGAACTGGTGGTTTTGTCTGATGGGGGTTTTGTCCGCTGGGGGTTTTGTCCGTGGGGATTTTGTCCGCTGGGGGTTTTATCTGGACCCTCTTTATTCTACATCGCTCCAGTGAGTGCAATTTCAAAAGCTTTTAGTCTCCTTTCATAGCTAAATTTACAAATCCCTTCTATCATTTTGGTCATCCTTCTCTGCACTGACTAACAAAATTATATCCATTCTATAACACGGTGACCAAAACTGCCCTGCATAGTCGAGGTGAGGTCTGATTAACGCTAAATACAATTTCAAATTAACCTCAGCCATAGACTACACCATACTTGACTGGACACTCGCGACAATCGCTGACAGACGATATTACATTTCGGTCCTATAGATTCCGCTGCTATGAGTGATGACAGATAATACTTCATATATCAGTTCATATTCTACTTAGGACATTGTATGTCATGTCTTTACAATCAGTAATGATTGCTGAACCATGGCTGAACATAAAAAATTATTTTAGAACTTTTGCAAATAGGAAATTAACATAAAGATTACAAGTTTGAGTGAAAAATCGTGTGGTAGTTGTGTATAAAGCATATTGTTTATATAAAAAAAATCTGGCAAATTCGCAATAATTTCTGAAATAAAACATCACATATTGTGAAATAACCATTCCTGAATATGATTTGATTGTGCTCAAATGTCATATAATCGTTATATCGGCTTGGGAATGAATTTTTCATAACAATTCGTGGCGCGAAAGGCAAAAGGCGAGAGGTCACAAGAAAAAGAAGAAGAAGACCAAAACAATCCTTTACAAAGGTCAACAACATAAATAGTTCAATTCATTGGTCCCATGACACTATTATAAGTCTCATGGAAAATGTTCATGAGCAGAAGAAGAAGAAGAGAAGTGCTTCCTCCATAACGGCTTGTGTTGTTGTTATGATCAGCTGATTCCACAAGGTTAGTTCTACGTTGACCAGACTGGTAGTCATATCGCTGTAAATCCAGAAAAAACGGAAGCCAGACTAGCGTTAGCAAAACCTAGTGTGACCGTAGCTTCATCAGCTTCTATTGCATACTCTGAATTATGCTTGAAATAAGATTTGAAACTATTTCCAAATATTTTGTTTGTTTTCTACGTTTTCACTGAGCATGGCAGGATAAAAGGAAAAGTACGTACGCCGGGAAAGTGATGTATGGTGATAGGAACATTGGAAAGAACATTGCTAGATAGAAGAGGAGGAGGAGGCAATGAAACCAACAAGCTGACTAGAGACCATCACCAATAAGGAATTACAATGGAATTATTTTACACAGTCTCTGAGGAACGCTCTCTCGATGACACTCAGCAAACATCGTAAGTTGATTAGGAATGTTAAATTTTTTCTTCTTGATGTTATTTATGGGTATATGAAAGTATGAGTGAAGTATGAGTATGAGTGAATTGATTACGAGTGACTTAGGGTGTTGTGTTCAAGTTTTGGTTATATTTTACAATTACTCTCAACACTAAGGTGTTGTGTATCCTGCCATGCTCAGTGAAAACGTAGAAAACCAAACAGAATATTTGGAAATAGTTTCAAATATTATTTCAAGCATGCATGTATATTAGTATGGACTATATTGGCTATGTATGTATGCGTTTTCAGTTTAAAATTTCAATATTCCTGGAAATTATTGCAAATATGGTGTTTTTATTGGTGTCTTAGGATTTAATAATTGTCGCCCACCGATGACGTATATTGACTAATTTGTTTTTGTTGCTCATAAACATATACTTCACATCACTCTGAGTTGTTTGCTTTTTGTTTGAGGTTTCTATGATGATTTTAAGTATTTTATTCAAATAGAACAAACAAAAAATCGCCTCAGGACACATTTACGAAAGACCCGATTTCGAGTGCACAGTCACGTATGGTGTATTCTATGGTATTGCATATTAATATAAACTACATGGGCTATGCATGTAAGTGTTTTCAGATTGAAATTCCAATATTCCTGGAAATTATTGCAAATTTGGTGTTTTTATTGGTGTCAGGATTTAATAATTGTCGCCCACCGATGACGTATGTTGACTAATTTGTTTTTGTTGCTCATAAACATATTCTTCACATCACTCTGAGGTGTTTGCTTTTTGTTTGAGGTTTCTATGATGATTTTAAGTATTTTATTCAAATAAAACAAACAAAAAATCGCCTCAGGACACATTTGCGAAAGACCCGATTTCGAGTGCACAGTCACGTATGGTGTATTCTATGGTATTGCATATTAATATAGACTACATGGGCTATGCATGTAAGTGTTTTCAGATTGAAATTCCAATATTCCTGGAAATTATTGCAAATTTTGTGTTTTTCTTGGTTTCTTAGGATTTAATAATTGTCGCCCACTGATAACGTACGTTGACTAATTTGTTTTTGTTGCTCATAAACATATTCTCTACATCACTCTGAAGTGTTTGCTTTTTATTTGAGGTTCCTATCTTATTTCTAAGTATTTTATTTGATTTTTCTAAAAATCTGCTGTAGGACCGGTTTGCAAAAGGTCAGATTTCGAGTGTCCAGTCAAGTATAGTGTAGTCTATGCCTCAGCACTTCTACTTTTAATACTTCTAGTAATGAATTCTAACAACCTATTAGCCCTATTTCTAGCCTCAATGCATTGTTTTATGGGACGGAGGTCTGAGGTAACCTGAACACACAAATTCCTCCTACATTCTGACCCATTCAGCATTACCCTGTTTATGTTGCACCTGTTTTGAAGATTTTCCCTACCAATATGCATTACTTTACACTTGTCAATATTAAAATCCATCTGCCACTTAACTACCCACTCGTTTAACCTATCTGAGTCTCCCTGCAAGTCTTTTACATCAGACTGATTTAATAATCCTGCCTATCTTAGAATCACCAGCAAATTTACTAATATCACTACTAATCCCACTGTCTAAGTCTTTTAATGTGTATTATGAATAATAATGGCCCTAATACAGATCTCTGTGCCTAACATAATTTTTACAACTCTCTCCCCTCCACACACACACACACTTTTCTTTACAAATATCTCTTCCCCTTACACCCCCCCAAACACACACATACACACACACACACACACACACACACACACACACACACACACACACACACACACACACACACACACACACACACACACACACGCACACACATACACACGGTCTGCCAGCGTAGTGGTTAGCGCACTCGGCTCACAACCGAGGGGCGAGGGTTCGATCCCCTGGGCGGACGGAGATTATTTGGGCCAGTCTCCTTTCACGTATAGCCTCTGTTCACCTAGCAGTGAGTAGGTACGGGATGTAAGTCGAGGGGTTGTGACCTCGTTGTCCCGGTGTGTTGTGTGTGAGTGGTCTCGGTCCAACCCAAAGATTGGTCACTATGAGCTCTGAACTCTTTCCATAGGGGGACGGCTGGCTGTCTCGAGAGAGACCAGCAGCAGACTGTGACAGTGAATACAGTGAATACAGTGAATACACACACACACACACACACACACACACACACACACACACACACACACACACACACACACACACAGCTATGACCGTTTCCTCGGAGGTTTTGAAATGCAGCTGCGTCTCCGAGAACATTTAGCCAAAAAGTTTGAACAGATGAAAGACCCCAAATTGTGTGTATTTCTTCCCCAGAGCCATGGCCAAACTTCTGAAGGGGACTGGATGCATGGCCAAGATATTGTCGGCCAACATTGAACACCTCAGTCAGGTAGGGGGCCATAAGGGGGTCTTATAAGGGGGAACTTGGGCAATTTATTTTTGGGGGGTGTGAATTTATGGATTTTTTTTTATTTTATTATATTATATAATAATAAATAATAATAATTTGTTGCCATGAGCATACATAACTTTCATATTATTGAGTTTCATGCATATATATTAGAATACATGGGAATGGGAACTGATACCTAAAAGGTATATTTTGCCCCCATTACTTCTAATGATTTACAATAGTATGGTCATTTAGGTGATATATATTCGTTTTATAGAAGACATTAGATTTGACATTTGCTCCAGAAAAGTATGATTTTGCTTAAAATTATAATTTCAGTTCTCCAATACTGATTCCTTCATGTATATAATATACTAGTAAATACCCCTAATTGAACCAAAAAAAAACATTATTAAGGCGACAGGTACTTATATAACAGCAATAACATTGCATGTCTCATTTACAATTTCTAGAAAGCTACCAAATATACTTGCCTACATTTCCTAATTTTCCTGTAAGTATTTTTTAACCTTACGTTTATAAGTAGACATTGAACACTGATTGTCTACGTTTAATTATATTTCATTCCAAATATGAACACCCATGTAGCAGAAGGTCCTGTGTACTAGCAAGGTTCTTCCCTGTGGCACACGCAGGTTTCCCCGCTGCCTGGTGGGGTAGGAGTGAATGTTTTCGTTGCTGGAAAATATGTCCCTCATAGCACTAGATACCATCTGTTTTACAAATTTGAACATTAATTTTACAATACAATATTGATAGATTTTTTTAAACGGCAAAATATTAAGAGTCTTAAATAATTCGGCAGTATGATCTCTAGCTCCGGATGAAGTTATTATTCTTATGGATCTTTTCTGAATCTTTTCTATTAATTGGATGTGACAACTACTGGCAGATCCCAAAACTTCCAGTCCATAGGTTAAATATGGGTACACAAACGAATTATACAGAGTAACTAACGTTTCAGAGTTTAGATATTTCCTAGCTTTACATAGTACCCCAATACTTTTTACAATTTTTTTTTTTGACATACATAATGTGATTAAGTCAATTTAATTTTTCATCGAGTATAACACCTAAAACATTTATAGACTCTACTTTCTTCAGTTTTGTCTGACCAATAAATACATTCGTGTTAGTACTATTTTTTTACCTCTAGCTCGAAATACCACATAATGAGTCTTAGATATATTTAATGAAAGCTTGTTTGCATGTATCCATTTAATTTCATCTTCATTTCTGAATCAATAGATTGAAACAGATCAGCTAAATTTGATCCTCTGACAAATAAATTTGTGTCATCTGCAAAAAGTATTGGCATGACAGTTGGAGAAATATTTGCAATATCATTTACATATAGTAAAAACAACAGTGGACCCAAAATGGATCCCTGCGGTACATCAGATTTAATGTGCAAAGTAGTGAATTTTTTTCATTATAAACTACAAATTAGTTCCTATGTGACAGGTAACTTTGTAGCCATTTATGCGCTGTACCCCTGATCCCATATGTTTCTAATTTATTCAACAGTATTTCATGACTAACCGTGTCAAAGGCTTTACTTAGATCTAAAAATACCCCTAATACATAATCACCCTCATCCAATACCTTTGCTATCTTGTCTATTAGAGTGATTAATATGCAATACCATAGAATACACCATACGTGACTGTGCACTCGAAATCGGGTCTTTCGTAAATGTGTCCTGAGGCGATTTTTTGTTTGTTTTATTTGAATAAAATACTTAAAATCATCATAGAAACCTCAAACAAAAAGCAAACAACTGAGAGGGATGTGAAGAATATGTTTATGAGCAATAAAAACAAATTAGTCAACATACGTCATCGGTGGACGACAATTATTAAATCCTAAGGCACCAATAAAAACACCATATTTGCAATTATTTCCAGGAATATTGGAATTTTATACTGAAAACGCATACAATGTAGTCCATATTAATATACATGCATGCTTGAAATAAGATTTGAAACTATTTCCAAATATTCTGTTTGTTTTCTACGTTTTCACTGAGCATGGCAGGATACACAACACCTTAGTGTTGAGAGAGTAATTGTAAAATATAACCAAAACTTGAACACAACACCCTAAGTCACTCGTAATCAATTCACTCATACTCATACTTCACTCTTATTTTCATATACCCATAAATAACATCAAGAAGAAAAAATCTAACATTCCTAATCAACTTACGATGTTTGCGGAGTGTCATCGAGAGAGCGTTTCTCAGAGACTGTGTAAAATAACTCCATTGTAATTCCTTATTGGTGATGGTCTTTAGTCAGCTTGTTGGTATCATTGCCTCCTCCTCCTCTTCTATCTAGCAATGTTCTTTCCAATGATCTTATCACCATACATCACTTTACCGGCGTACGTACTTTTCCTTTTATCCTGCCATGCTCAGTGAAAACGTAGAAAACAAAAAAATATTTGGAAATAGTTTCAAATCATATTTCAAGCATGATTCAGAGTATACAATGTAGAGAGTTAAGGGTGCTAATTAACGCTAGCCTGGTTTCCGTTTTCCCTGGATTTACAGCGATACGACTACCAGTCTGGTCACACTAATCTTGTGGAATCAGCTGTTCATAACAACAACACGAGCCGTTATGGAGGAAGCACTTCTCTTCTTCTTCTGCTCATGAACATTTTCCATGAGACTTATAATAGCGTCATGGGACCAATGAATTGAACTATTTATGTTGTTGGCCTTTGTGTAAAAGTTTGTTTTGGTCTTATTCGTATTCTTGTGACCTCTTGATCACGTCATGCGAGAAGTAAATGCTATATTTGCATCGAATTAAAATTTATATTTGGGTGTTTTCTAGTATTGTCGTCTATCCTATTTTTCTCATACTCATAAAACGTCATTGAAAAAAGAAGTTCAATATTTTTTTTGTTGCATATAAACTGAATAAACAATAGTTTCTCAGTACGCCATCACACGTTCAGCTACGCGCCACGAATTGTTGTGAATAATTAATTCCCAAGCCGATATAACGATAATATGACATTTGATGACAATCAAATCATATTCAGGAATGGTGATTTCACAATATGTGATGTTTTATTTCTGAAATTATTGCGAATTTGCCAGAAATTTTTGCTATAAACAATATGCTTTATACACAACTCCCACACGATTTTTCACTCAAACTTGTAATCTTTATGTTAATTTCCTATTTGCAAAAGTTGTAAAATCAATTTTTTGGTTCAGCCATGGTTCAGCAATCATTACTGATTGTAAAGACATGAAATACAATGTCCTAAGTAGAATATGAACTGATATATGAAGTATTATCTGTCATTACTCATAGCAGCGGAATCTATAGGACCGAAATGTAAATCGTCTGTCAGCGATTGTCGCGAGTGTCCAGTCAAGTATAGTGTAGTCTATGCCTCACCCTATCCACACACTCACTCCCTCCTTGTTCAGTCCCTCCCCCTTTATCATCAACTCTTTCATGCATGTACTCGTGCATGTACTTCATGCATGTACTTGTGAGCCTGACCTGCTCACTTGTAAGCCTGACCTGCTCAGAGGAGGACGTGCTGCCACTCGCTCGTGCTACAAGGGATACCAGGTTGTATTATCCATTAAAGATATTTTATTGTGTTTTTGTGTGTCAACACAAGGGATGCCAGGCTATATTTTTACCATAAGTATTTTATTGTGTTTTGTGTACATTTTTGTGAAAAAAGTATTTAGATTGCTGAGTGCGTAGTGCGTAGGCGAGGAGATTACAGGTATGGAGGGTGGAGTGGTGTTGGAGGGTGGAGTGGTGAGATGTAGTTCTTGTGGAATGAAGAGACAATGTAAGGTAAGTGGATGTAAATTGTGTGAAGTGTTAGCTAGAAATGTAGCCTTAGAGGAAGAGGTTAAGGAGGTGAAAGTATTGTTGGCACAGACGAGACAACAGTTATTAGAGCTAAGGCAGGAAGCTAGCGTCAGGTCACGAGACTCAGGTCAGGTTAGGTCAGGTGACTCAGGTCAGAGACAAGGGGGGAATAGTTGGAGGATTGTGGGTAGGGGAGGGAAGGAGAGCATGAACCCTCCCTTGTGTGAGGTGGAATTTCCTCCCCTGGGTCAGGTAGAGTGTAGCAACAAGTTTGGCTTGTTAGCTACACAGGAAGAGGAAGAGGTGGTGATAGAAGTAGGAGCAGGTGAAGGGGACAGAACACCCAAGGCGAAGATAGTGAAGAGGAAGTTAGATGGGAAGGAGAGAAAGGAGGGTGGGAAGGTGAGGAAGGACAAGGAAGGGTTAGAAGGGTCACAGGAAGTGTTAGTTCTGGGTGACTCCAGGATTAGGTATTTAGACGAGACCTTCTGTGAAGCCGACAGGGCAAGGAGGATGACGTGTTGTCTTCCTGGGGCCGGAGTACAGGACGTGGTAGAGATATAAGAAGATTGTGGAGGGGACAGGGAAAGAGGCGTTAATGGTGGTTCACGTGGGCGTGAAGCGGCCGCCGTGAACGATGTAGGCAGGGTAAGGTCAGAGGAGCTAGTGCTTAGGTATACGGAGCTTCTGAGGGAGATAAGAGAGAGTGGTAGGAGGTGTATAGTCTCAGGGGTGCTCCCTTTACAGGGGGTTAGAGGCTGGTGGCTCTCACATGCCCTTGGCCTCAACGAGAGGTTGATGAGGATGTGTGGGGAGGATGGAGTAGGTTTTATGGATGAGTGGAGCAGGTTCTATGGGAGACAGGAGCTGTATGCCAGGGATGGTGTACACTTCAGTAGGAAGGGAGTGCAGGAACTTAGTGAGTGTCTTGAGAGGGCTGTTAGGCAGTCCATTCAGGGAAACTAAATATTAATAGAGGTAAGGGTAATAGTGACAAAGGACGGGGCAAAGAGAGGGAGGTGCATGAACTAAGTGTCTTTTATACAAACAGTAGAAGTGTAATAAATAAGATAGACACACTTAGAGGTATCGCATGTGTTGAAGAGTTAGATATTATAGGTATTACAGAAACTTGGTTAGATATTGCAGGAAAACATTTCTTACCTGAAGTAGGAATAGATGGGTACACTTTTTTTCCACAGGGATAGAGTAGGAAGGAGAGGAAAAGGTGTGGCACTGTACGTTAGAAACACATTAAATAGCTATGTCAATACCACAATAAAAACAGATAGGAATACGGAGTCATTATGGATTGACATTATTATAGGAGGGAATAAGTTAGTTGTAGGCATTATATATAGGCCTCCGGATTTAGGCGAAGCAGCTAGTGCACCCCTGATGCAGGAGCTTGCAAGGGCATCTAGGTATAATAATGTGTGCGTTATGGGGGACTTTAATTATAGGAGAATAGACTAGGATATTATGATAGGAGACGGGTGCTCGGAGGAAATCTTAAATGTCGTCCAGGATGGTTTTTTTCACACTTGTAAGGGAACCAACACGACAGGGAAATATTTTAGATCTGGTCTTAACGAATAATGTAACTTTGGTAAGTCAGGTTGAGATATTAGCGAGATTTGATGTTAGTGACCACCACGAAATTAGCTTAAAGATCAATGCAAAGAGGCAGGTAGAACAAAACACTGCTTTAGTACCAGATTTTAGAAAAGGAAATTACCAAGGCCTCAGACATTATTTCCAGGGTATAAATTGGGAGGGTATAGGAGTAAGCAGAGCAGAGAATCAAAACATTGAGGTAGAATTGCATTATAATAACATAGTAAGGGAAATTTATTCAGGGCAGGAACAGCATATACCTAAGAGAAAGATTAGATCAAATAAAAATGATCCAAAATGGACGAATAGCAACATTAGAAGGGAAATTGGATTAAAAAGGGGACTCTATAGGAAAATTAAAAGGGGAGAAGTACAGGTAGTAGGGCAGTAAAATGACCTAGCTAGGAAGGTTAAAAAGGATATTAGGACTACAAAGAGGAATTATGAGGTTAGGATAGCTAGAGATGCCCAGAAGGATCCAAAGGGATTCTATCAGTTGTACAAGGCTAAAACAAAGGAAAGAATAGGACCTCTTAAAGGAATGGATGGCAGCTTGATAGAAAATGGTGAGGATATTAGTAAGGAATTAAATAAATACTTCTTGTCTGTATTTTCTCAAGAAGAGTCGGGTAGGGAACTGGAGCCAGTACAGATCTTTAGGGGACAAGAGGATGATAAATTAAGCGAAATAGCCATAAGTAGGGAAGTAGTTAGCAAGGAAATAGATAGACTTAAAATTACTAAATCTCCAGGGCCGGACGACATTTTTTCCGCGGATTCTTAGGAAATGTAGAAAAGAACTCGTTGAACCTATTGCAATGATTTTTAGAGAATCACTAGACATAGGAGTAGTACCTAGGCTATGGAGGCAGGCAAATGTAGTTCCTATATTCAAGAAAGAAGATAAGGCAGAAAGTAGTAACTACCGCCCAATTAGTTTAACATCAGTGGTAGGCAAGATGTTAGAAGCTATCATAACAAGGGCAATTAGGAAACATTTAGATGAACACAAGCTAATTAGACATAGTCAACATAGTTTTAGCAAATTTATTATCATTTATATAAATTATGAATAACAATGGTCCTAGTACTAATCCCTGTGGTACCCCACTAGTGACACTACACCATTCTGATTTCTTCCCATTGATTTGTACCCTCTGTTCCCTACCAGTAAGCCATCCCATAATCCATTCTAATACTTTCCCACCTATGCCGTGAGCCTTAACTATACTTAATAGTCTCCTATGGGGTACTCTGTCAAAGGCTTTACTGAAGTCCAAATAAACTATATCATACCTCTAAAGGAATGTATTTGAAACAATAGATAAGGGGGATCAGTATGATATAGTTTATTTGGACTTCAGTAAAGCCTTTGACAGAGTATCCCATAGGAGACTATTAAGTAAAGTTAAGGCTCATGGCATAGGTGGGAAGGTATTAGAATGGATTAGGGAATGACTTACTGGTAGGGAACAGAGGGTACAAATCAATGGGAAGAAATCAGAACGGGGTAATGTCACTAGTGGAGCACCACAGGGATCAATACTAGGACCATTGTTATTCATAATTTATATAAATGACTTAGAGACAGAAATAAATAGTGATATCAGTAAATTTAACGATGACACAAAGATAGGAAATGGCAGATGCAGTTTAATGTTAACAAGTGTAATATTATGAGCGTAGGTAAAGGAAATAGGTATGTAGACTACACATTAAATTACACTACCTTAGGAAGGTCATATAGTGTGAGGGACTTAGGAGTTCAAATAAGCAGTGACCTGCCCCAGGGAACAGGGTAATATAGCTAGAAATAGGGCCAATAAGATACTGGGATCTATTAGTAGGTGTGTGACAATGTTAGAAATATAAAAAGAAGGAATAAGGATTAGAGAATTAACTAGTCCTTAATAGGCCTTTAAAATATAAATTAAACAGGCCAAGATTCAAGTATGGATGAATCTTGAAGTAATGGTTGTTGAATACAAAATAAGTTCCATTCAATCGTCAAATAAATAAATAAAACTACTAATAATTCAACTAAATGCAAATAATAACTATTTAATTAAGAATAAAACAAGTAAAGTAAACTTAAACTTAAAAGCAGTTAATGAGCGAAGCCTATGAAACCTTTTTTAAAGATTCATAGATGGCGTTGGCGCCGGACTATATAAAGCCTTCGCCAAGTTCAATTCGCCTGCAAAATCATCAGTTTACCTCCTGTGGCAAAGTCACTGGGACAACCTCCATCTTCCCACAGTAAAACCCATCCTAGGCGAGTGGGCTTCCTCCAACCGCCCCACAAGGCGTCAGGGGGTGATCCTCGGACGCCTCAGGATGGGCTGCACCCTACCCACCCACATGCTCCTCTACATCGCCCACGCCTTCCCACCCCAATGCATCACCTGCCACACTACCCTCTCTATCGACCACATCCTGCTTCACTGTGTGCGTTATCGGGAGGCGCGACGGTCCCTCGCAGCTTACTGTGAGGCTCGCCGCCTTCCGATGACGCAGACCACCCTTCTGGGTGACCAGCATCCGGATGTGGTCGATATCCTGATGATTTTCCTGGCCGAGACCAATTTAATCAAAGAGTTATGACCTACTTGTATATTCCAATGCTTTTTATTATTGTACCACCTTGTATATACTGCACTTTCCCTTAATATGGATGGTTTTTTCACACAACTTGTAAGGGAACCAACACGACAGGGAAATATTTTAGATCTGGTCTTAACTAATAATGAAACTTTGGTAAGTCAGGTTGAGATAGGAGCGAGATTTGATGTTAGTGACCACCACGAAATTAGGTTCAAGATTAATGCAAAGAGGCAGGTAGAACAGAACACTGCTTTAGTACCAGATTTTAGAAAAGGAAATTACCAGGGCCTCAGACATTATTTCCAGGGTATAAATTGGGAGGGTATAGGAGTAGGCAGAGAGGAGGATCAAAACATTGAGGTAGAATTGCATTATAATAACATAGTAAGGGAAATTCATACAGGGCAGGAACAGCATATTCCTAAGAGGAGGATTAGGTCAAATAAAAATGATCCAAAATGGATGAATAGCAACATTAGAAGGAAAATTGGATTAAAAAGGAACTCTATAGAACTCTATAAAACTCTATAGGAAAATTAAAAGGGGAGAAGTACAGGTAGTAGGGCAGTATAATGACCTAGCTAGGAAGGTTAAAAAGGATATTAGGACTGCAAAGAGGAATTATGAGGTTAAGATAGCTAGAGATGCCCAGCAGGATCCAAAGGGATTCTATCAGTTGTAGAAGGCTAAAACAAAGGAAAGAATAGGACCTCTTAAAGGAATGGATGGCAGCTTGATAGAAAATGGTGAGGATATTAATAAGGAATTAAATAAATACTTCTTGTCTGTATTTTCTCAAGAAGAGTCGGGTAGGGAACTGGAGCCAGTACAGATCTTTAGGGGACAAGAGGATGATAAACTAAGCGAAATAGACATAAGTAGGGAAGTAGTTAGCAAGGAAATAGATAGACTTAAAAAGACTAAATCTCCAGGGCCGGATGACATTTTTTCCGCGGATTCTTAGGGAATGTAGAAAAGAACTCGTTGATCCTATTGCAATGATTTTTAGAGAATCACTAGACACAGGAGTAGTACCTAGGCTATGGAGGCAGGAAAATGTAGTTCCTATATTCAAGAAAGGAGATAAGGCAGAAAGTAGTAACTACCGCCCAATTAGTTTAACATCAGTGGTAGGCAAGATGTTAGAAGCTATCATAGCAAGGGCAATTAGGAAACATTTAGATGAACACAAGCTAATTAGACATAGTCAACATGGTTTTAGCAAGGGGAAGTCATGCCTCACAAATTTATTATCCTTCTATAGGAAAGTATTTGAAACAATAGATAAGGGGGACGAGTATGATATAGTTTATCTGGACTTCAGTAAAGCCTTTGACAGAGTACCCCATAGGAGACTATTAAGTAAAGTTAAGGCTCACGGCATAGGTGGGAAGGTACTAAAATGGATTAGGGGATGACTTATTGGTAGGGAACAGAGGGTACAAATTAATGGGAAGAAATCAGAATGGGGTAATGTCACTAGTGGGGTACCACAGGGTTCAGTACTAGGACCATTGTTATTCATAATTTATATAAATGACTTAGAGACAGGAATAAATAGTGATATCAGTAAATTTGCCGATGACACAAAGATAGGAAGACAGGTAAAGAATTTAGACGATGCTAGGATGCTGCAGGATGACTTAAATAGGCTGTACGAGTGGTCAGAGAAATGGCAGATGCAGTTTAATGTTAACAAGTGTAGCATTATGAGCGTAGGTAAAGGAAATAGGTCTGTAGATTACACATTAAATGACACTACCTTACGAAGGTCATATAGTGTGAGGGATTTAGGAGTTCAAATAAGCAGTGACTTGCGCCCCAGTGAACAGTGTATTATAGCTAGAAATAGAGCCAACAAAATACTGGGATTTATTAGTAGGTGTGTGACAAATAGGAGTTCTGAGATAATTCTGAGGTTGTATTTAGCGCTAGTTAGACCCCACCTAGATTATGCAGCTCAATTTTGGTCCTCTTATTATAGGAAGGATATAGGCTCCTTGGAGGCAGTTCAGAGAAGAATGACCAAGATGATTCAGGGGCTGAGAAATTTACCCTACAGAGATAGGTTAAAACGTCTTAATCTCCACTCCCTAGAGAGAAGGAGGGCAAGAGGGGATATGATTGAGGTTTTCAAATGGGTAAAAGGAATTAATAAGAGAAACATTGATCAGGTTTTAGAATTTAGTACCCAGGATAGGACGCGTGGAAATGGGTACAAGCTAGAAAAACTTAGATTCAGGACAGACGCGTACAAAGGTAGATATTGGTTCACAAACAGAGTCGTGAACGATTGGAATAGGCTGGATAGACACGTAGTAAGTCCTGAGTCAATAGGTAGCTTTAAAAGACGGCTGGATGAGAGTATGGATAGGGATGACAGGTGGGATGGCTAAATATTGGATTATTCCAAGGGTGGGGGACAAAGAACTGCCTCGTATAGGTCATTAACTGGCCTCTTGCAGTCTCCTAATTTCTTATGTTCTTATGTTCTTATGTTCTTAATATATATATGTTTTGATATGAATGAGAGTATGTATTATATGTCTGGCGTGAATGTCAATTATTCCCCATGTTTATTGTAAATACGTATTCGTACGTATCCTCCCCCATTGTATGTATGTACTATTTTTGTCCCTCACCTACCCTGACTAATGACTTTAGTTTTTGCCTTAGGTTCAGGCTCCCAAGTATGAATGTGTGTGCATGATGCGTGTCTGAAATTGTATGAATGTATTTCTATGTATAAAAATAAAAAATGAATAAAAAATATATAATTAAATAAATTAAAGGGAACAAAATTTAATAAGTAAAAAAAATAATAAATAAATAAATAAATAAAATAAATAAATAAATAAATAAAAATAAAAATAAAACAAAATAAAATAAAATAAAATAAATAAATGAATAAAATAAGTAAAACCTAAATTTACATGGCCTAATAGCCTATGCCATGGCTGATGGCAAAAAAAAAAAAAAAAAAAAAAAAAAAAAAAAAAAAAAAAAAAAAAATCAATTCGCCGTGTCTACCCTCTATCCTACTGTCTCACGTTAGTAACTCGCTCCGACCGGAGCTCCTACAAATTTTCACTGCCGAGTTACTAAGACTTCGGTCATCCTCAACACGACTTTCGTTTTGAAAGAAAAACGCCAGCAATTACAGCTAAGTGTAACACATAAAACATTCTAGCTAGGCATTATTGATTGCAATCTTTAGTATTTTCAGCCGCAACTGTTTGTTTTATGATGTTATATAGCTGTGAGAGGCAGCCGTCTTCCTGCTATACCTAAAACGCAGGTAAGAAAACAGTGGTGTTGTTGTATTGACCTGAGTGATCCATTTGTGACTGCGGTATAAAGAAGAAGTTTAGAGCCACTGCACCCTAAATTTCAAATAACAAATAGGAGTTCTGAGGTAATTCTGAGGTTGTATTTAGCGTTAGTCAGACCCCACTTAGATTATACAGCTCAATTTTGGTCCCCTTATTATAGGAAGGATATAGGCTCCTTGGAGGCAGTTCAGAGAAGAATGACCAAGATGATTCAGGGGCTGAGAAATTTACCCTACAAAGATAGGTTAAAACGTCTTAATCTCCACTCCCTAGAGAGAAGGAGGGCAAGAGGGGATATGATTGAGGTTTTCAAATGGGTAAAAGGAATTGATAAGGGAAACATTGATCAGGTTTTAGAATTTAGTTGCCAGGATAGGACACGTGGAAATGGGTACAAGCTAGAAAAACTTAGATTCAGGACAGACATAGGTAGATATTGGTTCACAAACAGAGTCGTGAACGATTGGAATAGGCTGGATAGACACGTAGTAAGTGCTGAGTCAATAGGTAGCTTTAAAAGACGGTTGGATGAGAGTATGGATAGGGATGACAGGTGGGATGGCTATACTGGATTATTCCAAGGGTGGGGGGACAAGGAACTGCCTCGTGTAGGTCATTAACTGGCCTCCTGCAGTCTCCTCATTTCTTATGTTCTTATGTTCTTATGTACTCCTTTCACTTAGCCTTCCATCCTACAACTGGCCTTCCTCACCTCCCAGGACCCTCAATATATCCTTCCATTCTACAACTGGCTTTCCCCACCTCCTAGGATCCTCAATATATCCTTCCATCCTACAACTGGCCTTTTTTCCCTCCTAGGACCCTCAATATATCCTTCCATCCTACAACTGGCCTTCCTCTCCTCCTAGGACCTTCAATATATCCTTCTATCCTACAACTGGCCTTCCTCTCCTCCCAGAACCCTCAATATATCCTTCCATCCTACAACTGGCCTTCCTCTTCTCTTAGGACCCTCAATATATCCTCCCATCTTACAACTGGCCTTCCTCTCCTCCTAGGACCCTCAATATATCCTTCCATCCTACAACTGGCCTTCCTCTCCTCCTAGGACCCTCAACATATCCTTCCATCCTACAACTGGCCTTCCTCCTCTCCTAGGACCTCAATATATCCTTCCATCCTACAACTGGCCTTCCTCTCCTCCCAGGTCCCTCAATATATCCTTCCATCCTACAACTAGCCTTCCTCGCCTCCGAGGACCCTCAACATATTCTTCCATCCTACAACTGGCCTTCCTCTTCTAGGATCCTCAATATATCCTTCCATCCTACAACTGGCCTTCCTCTCCCCCCAGGACCGTCAATATATCCTTCCATCCTACAACTGGCCTTCCTCTCCTCCTAGGACCCTCAATATATCCTTCCATCCTACAACTCCTTCCTCTCCTCCTAGGACCCTCAATATATCCTTCCATCCTACAACTGGCCTTCCTCTCCTCCTAGGATCCTCAATATATCCATCCATCCTACAACTGGCCTTCCTCTCCTCCTAGGACCCTCAATGTATCCTAACATCCTACAACTGGCCTTCCTCTCCCCCTAGGACCCTCAATATATCCTTCCATCCTACAACTGGCCTTCCTCTCCCCCTAAGATTCTCAAGATATCCTTCCATCCTACAACTGGCCTTCCTCTCCTAGGACTCCCAATATATCCTTCCATCCTACAACTGGCCTTCCTCTTCTCCTAGGATCCTCAATATATTCTTTCATCCTACAACTGGTATTCCTCTCCTCCTAGGACTCTCAATATATCCTTCCATCCTACAACTGGCCTTCTTCTCATCCTAGGACCTTCAGTTTCACTCATATACACTTTCATCACAAACTCTTCACTCTTCTTTCTGTCAATATGATCAAACAACCTCAAAGTATTTTCTTTTCACCCATTCCACTACAGCACACTTCACTCCCTTTGTACAAGGTCCCATGCCACCATACCTTTCATTGCTCTCACCCTCCCATCTTGTGACGTCACATGCTCCTCTCAGATCACTCATTTCTACATCACGCACACTCTTGGCTGGTGTGCCCTATTCCATGTCCAAGTGTGTGATCTCTAGGTCAGTGTTGGCAGGAGAATACTGTTCCTTAAACCTCTATTTACCTCCATGGACACATTTCTTCCTCTCATAACCCTTGCAATGATCTTATGACACACCTGCCTTTCACAACCCTCTCTCTTTATCAGCTACATCTTCCAACTCTGACACCATGTTAGTTGCTATTCTTTGTATTGTTTTTAATGTGTATAGGTGTGTTTAGCTAGTGTTGGCATACAGGATAGGAGGTAAGCTGGTATTGTTTTGTGTGTTGTAATCCCACAGTAAATATAGTGTAAAATAACAATGCCTTACATCTCTACACTATGACCCTCCCAGTGTTCTGTACAGATTAATGGTTGTCATGAAGTTATATATACATATATTAAACGTACGTACATTCAACTACTATTAAGTGACATCAAAAGTTAAATTAATGTCAAAAAGATCAATTCCTTACACCTTCCAACCCCCCCTTGGGATCTACCTTGACGTGGTGGGGGGGGCTTGCGTGTCCGTCAGGGCCCGACAAGATGATGCCGGCCGTAGGCTGGTGTGGGTCACCGGTGCCGCCCGTCGTGGGCCGTCCTGTGTTGGCTGGAGGGTGCCTGGGTCGGTAGGCATCGGGGCCGGGGTCTTTGCTTGCCGCTGCCGGGCAAACTTTCAGTGCCACGAGGGCTGCCTTTTAAACTGGGTAGGCCCGTGGGGCACGAGGTACCCCGCCCTCGGCGGCAGCTCTCGGCCCCTTTTGCCAATCCAGTAGGCGGTTTACCCGTGACCCCCGATGCCATTTCCCTTATTAATATTTGTTTATGAATAACCAAACTCCGCTTTGTCTCCCTCGAGTGGTACCCGACCAGTCCCTCGAGGCCTCTGCTGCTGGTCGCTCACCCCCCCCCCTGACGTCTCTGCCTGTTCCTCAGGCTCCTTCTAATATACCATCTTCTACTTCCCCTACACTCCCTTGTAACCCTCCCCCCTCCACAGCTTCTCATGCTACTTCCTCTGCTGTCCCCCCTTCCCTCCCCCCCTCCCCCAGTCCCCTTCTTTTCCCTCTGCCCTTGGCGCTCCTTCCTCCCCCCCTTCCCCGCATTACTCTCCCCTCCCCCCCTAGTCTTACCCCGCCTGTTCTTCAGTGCAGTCCCCTTCGTCCGCCCCTCCTCCTCCTTCCTCTGCACTCTCATCTCTCCTCTCTCTTCCCCTACCGCCTGGTTGCTCCCGTACCGATCTCCTCCCTCAACCTTCTCCCTCGCCCGCTCCTGACCCTCTTCCTCCTCCCTTGCTTTTTATGGATATGGACCCCCAGTCCTTTACCTCCTGCAAACACTCCTCCCTCACCTACCCCCATTCCGAGTCTTATTTCTACTGATCATGTCTGTTCTTCAGTGGAATATTAGTGGTTTTCGTGCCCATCGACAGGATCTTCGCCAACTCATTTCCTCTTATGCCCCCATGGCAGCCTTCCCCGACCTCTCTTCCCTGTCTCGCGCCCCCGTCTTGCTGATGTCCTCGCTGAGTCCCCATCCTTTTCCCTCCCTGCCCTTGTATCCTTCCTCCATGCCGCTAACGTCCTTCATCTGATCTAACCCCTACCCGATCTCCCTCCCCCCATCTAATCCTGCTACCCCAATAGTGCCATATGGCCTTTGTTGCCTGGTACATTTCCTTCTCCACATTACAATTACAATTCCCTCTGTGTGTGTCTGTGATTGTATTTTGCTGTCTATTGCACATTTGATATTGTATGGTAATTATTAGTCAACATAAATATATCTTCCTGTCAATTCTCTGTATCTGTGTGTCTGTGTGTCTGTCTGTCTGTCACACATTTACTACTTGGCATTACTTGGCATTTGTTACTGAATTCCACCGAGTATATTTGTGTGATTTAAACATAACTTTTGGGAAGATGTGAGTTTTTACTGCAGGAAGTTGCTACAAAATAAACCTTTTTCTATGGTTGATGTATTTTATTTTTGCATTTTTATTTCCATCGTGAATCATCTGTATATATATAGTTAGCCTACGTACTGTTCCATGTGAAAATATTGAGTGTGCGTTGAATAAGGTAGAGTCGAGTGAAGGTAAGGTTTAGAAAGAGAATGAGAATGGAGGAAATGAAAGAGATTAAGTCTTAAGGAAAAGTGTGATGCAAACATGGAGGGATAGAGGGAAGGAGAAATAAGAAAGAGAGTTGTGAAAGGCAGGTGTGTCATAAGATCACTTGCAAGGAGGAGTGTATTTCAGTCTCTCTTCTCATCTGAAAGGAAACGGACCCAACTATTTTTTAATCTTTGTTTGAATGCAGATAAAATGAGGAAGAAGAACGACATTGTAGAGAAAAACATTCAAACCTATATTTTAAGAATGATAAATATTATCAGATCAAGTCAAACAAAAAACCAAAATAGAAGACAACAAAAATATGAATAATAAGAACAAATTGATAATCTACAAAAATCTATTTATCTATTTACACCTGGGGAAAATTAATTAAGGTAACCTGTACTTATCTATATAATGCAGATGTTTTAACTTCCAGCCTAAGGAGACGAATGTGAGCACAGTGGCAAGACGTAGATATAATTAAAACCCACCTTTCTTAGTCTTCCTTTGGTCACCGAGTGGATTAGAAAGACCCAGCAAACATTGACAATGAAGTCAGTGTAGTGTCAAGTATCTGGCTGACTGATGGAGAAACCAAGTGTTATTGGCCTCCATATCGGGACTCAAAGCTATCAAAAGCAATAAAAGCAAGATATCCATCACAAGAACAATGGTCACAATATACAGCAAGAGTTCTCTCCAAAACTGGTAAGTTCTCAAGTTTGTTAAATTTGTCATTAATCTTGCACAGTTGCAAACTAACTGATAACTACTAAAGAGACAAAAAATTATGCATAATCAAATTTCTTTATGCATAAGCTAATTTTGTGTTTTTTAAATTTCATAAACTAGTTATTATACTCTGTTTTTCCCCACCTTACCACTGACAGGTGAAGATTTGGCACACACGCATTGACAACTTGTGATTATGTATTTTAAAGTCTATAAAATACAAATAACCATTACACATTATAGGAATCCCAAATATGCAGAGTTAGCAATGCACATGTACCACAAAAAAAAAAGTGCGCCGCCAGTGGCAAGCTGGAAAAAGCAGAGTTTAGTTGCTTTAATTAATTGCAAACAGTTTTGGTTGAAGTATTCAATTTCTTATATTAGTTATTTAATGCTGATAATCTTAGTTTTGTATAATTATGTTAATTAATTCTGCACAGTACTAGCTTCGTGATATATTTGTTCGTTTATTAAACTTTATTTTAGATGACTTCAGCAAGGCACAAAGAGCATCTCGGAGGGGAGAAAGGTATTCGAATGTTCAGAGTGAGGGGGAATATGGACGTGGCTATAGGAGGTATGTAATATAATTTGAGACAATATTTGTTGAGTTAAAAATCTGTCTACCATATCCTCTAGCATCAACAAAGAAAATGTCAGGCTTCATGTATTACATAAATTTATTTTTAATGTAGGTACACGCGCCCAAAAAACTATCGGCACCCCAGGGAGCGATGAAGTACGAAATCATTCGCATTAGTTCATTCGGTAAGGTTGGCATGCCTGCCTCATTCATAAAAAACGGTGGAATTGCCGTTAGTACCCTATTGTTCTAATGAATAGTTATTTTTGTCGATAAAATATTATTTACACGTAGGAACACAAATGAAGGTCACGAGAACGATAATTAAAATGTTAAGTTCAAAGCTATCAAGAAACGACGGAATAAGCAAATTTGATGAGAGAATTGTGCGTCATGAACTGATATTCTATATTTCATTTGAGTCATTCTGAAGTTAAGCTTCTCAATATTATTGGGAAATAATTAGCAGTGTGGTTGATATATAATATAAACATCACTTTCCTTAAGTGGCATTGCAAAACTATCACGTATTGAATGGGATCACTTGAAACGAGAATTGAATAATGAACCCTGATTCGAACTTTTTTTCGAAACACCCTGAGTTTAAGCAAACGATGTCAATATCGTTGGGAAATTTTTATGTAGTGTATCAGTCACAATGGAAACCTCACCAGAATCACGTCAAGCCCTCATCGTCCTTCACGAAGAAGGGCGAAGCAATGGGGAGATCGCCAGGCGACTTGGAATATCCAAGTACACCGTGGCTAGATATTACTGAGTGGCAACTGCAACATCAGTGGCACTCAGTGCTACCAACAAATACGTCATTTTCCATATATATAAGTTCGTGTCTGATAATGTTTCCTACGGTAGGAGTGCCGATAGTTTTTTGGGCGCGTGTACCTTACTATTTGCAGTAGTTATATTACTTTGGTAAAGAAAACATTTAAGACCAGGAACTTATAAATTAAAATGCAAAAATAAGAAAAGTGGAAATATTTTTAGAGATCAGAGAGAGAGAGAGAGAGAGAGAGAGAGAGAGAGAGAGAGAGAGAGAGAGAGAGAGAGAGAGAGAGAGAGAGAGAGAGAGAGAGGAAGAAAGGAAGGAAATGTATGAATAAATAAAATAACAGAAAAGGAAGAAAGAAACAAATAAGACAAAAAATATATATAGTAAGTACAAATAAATAATACCAAAAAAAAACTAACCTAATCTTTCTTTCCCTTCCCTTCCCCTTAATTCTCTTTCTTTCCTTTCCTTCCCTTCCTAACTCCACACACATCCCTTCCCATACTTTCTCTCCCTACACCCATAACCCTTCTATCCCCTTCCCTTCCCCTCCTACCCTCTCTTCCCTTCTCTCCCATTCACTTCACCTCACTATTTCTCCCTTCTCTCTTCTATCCTTCCCCTTCCTTATTCCTCCTCTTCTCTTCTCTTCCCTTCCCTACCCTTTCTCTTCCTTATCCCTTCTCTTCCCCTTCCCTTCCCTTCCGTATATTTTATCTTTCCCTACCTTCTCTCTCCTTCCCTTACCCTAACCTCTCTTCCCTTCCCTCCCATTCACCTCACATCACTATTGCTCTCTTCTCTTCCCTTCCCTATCTTCTCCCTTCCCTCCCACATCCACATCCCTTCCTCCCTATCTATCTATCTCCCCCTCCCCTTACCCTACCCTATCTTCTCTTCCCTCCCTACCTCCCTCTCCTGCCCTCCCCTCCCCTTACCTTCCTTTCCCTTCCTCACTTCCCTTACCTTTCCCTCCCCTCCCCTCCCCTTACCTTCCTCCCCTCCTCCCCCCCACAGTGAGGACGAACACGGCCTCATTGCCCAGTACTGCCAGTCTTTAAGCTCCTTGGATGCCCCCCTGCCCGTTCCCCGCTCCCCCCTGCAGATAATGGCCGCCGTGGATGCTGACCAGAAGGACGAGCTGGAGCAGATGATAAGGTGAGGAGGAGGAGGAAGAGGAGGGGGAGGAGGAGGAGAACACATGTTTATACATATATATGTATAAACATGTGCATGTATGCGAGCATGTATATGTATGTATGTATATGTATATGCAAGGATGAGAGAGAGAGAGAGAGAGAGAGAGAGAGAGAGAGAGAGAGAGGGGTTGCCAGTGTTGTGATTAATACACGGTGTTGTATAGTAAATGGGCAATGGAGTATATGTATGTAAGCACATGATCACACTAAGGCTTGTGTTTAGGTATTATTACTTTATGACTAGTTTGTATTGTAGTTTAAGGTATTTTTGTTATTTCTTATATATTACTATTAGTTTTCGTAACATAGAGGCTGTTGAGTATGAATGTTTTTGCTTGTATTTGAAACACTCATGTATGATGGTTGGAGCAATGTTACTTTACTGTGTAGTGTGTAATGTTGAGGTGTGGTGTTGTGAAGCTGCCATTGATGGGGAGGGGGAGATATGTGTCACTTGTTCTGCTGCTGTGTTTCCATTTAGTGCACTAGAGTACCAAGGAATTTATTAGCTATCTGAAGGAAAATTTTGATCCTTTACGAATTTCTGAGCTTCAAAATAATGAGACCTTTAATCTTATAAATCAAAATGAAGTGCAATATAATAATTTACTTGAACAGTTTGATACAGATATAAACTATATGAATACTATATAAACAGACAACATATCAAATAAGTACTATGATGGAGATAAATTTAACACGGAGATTAAAACATTAAATGAAAACAATAAATTCGCATTGCTACATTTGATTATCTGCAGTGTCCCTAGAAATCTTCACAACTTATCGCATCTGCAATGTTTGGACATGAGCTTTGATGTCATAGGTCTAACGGAAACAAAGATAAATGAAACAAATAAAAATTTGTATAACATAAAGAAGTATGTACTACATAAGGAGTCATTTAGAAAGGTTAAAAGTGGGCGTGGGGTTTCGCTGTACGTTAAGTAGGGCCTATCATTTGCTGAGAGAGAGGATTTGTCAACCAATAACAGTCATCTTGAGTCTGTTCATTGAGCTGGATTCCGGAAAGTTACTTAACAACAAAACCTTGATTGGTGTACTATATAAGCCCCCGTCAGCTGCAGCTGATTCCTTCCTGGAAGCTTTGAGTGATGTTCTAAGTAAGGTGCAAACTGAACAAAAGGAGAGTTTCATTATGGGGGATTATAACATAGATTTACTAAAGAACAAAAGTAATAAGCAAATATCTAATTTTATAGATACATTTTTGAGCTATTCATTTTTGCCGCTTATTAACAAACCAACTAGAATTACAAGTTCATCTGCCACACTTATTGACAATATATTCTGTAATTGTGTTCATAATAATGACTTTCTTAATGGTATTCTCTGTACAGATATTTCCGATAATTTACCTGTATTTTGCATTAAAAAGATCATTCAGGATAATGAAGAAAAGGTTAAATATGTAAAAATGAGAATATTTAATGATAGTAACATCAATAAATTTAAGTCATTGGTGGATAATATTGAGTGGAATGGCATTATAGACATAACTGATTGTCAACAAGCTTTTTCATTATTTCAAAGTCACTTTACAAATTGTTATGAAGAAGCATTTCCAGTTGTCAAAATGAAGTTAGATTATAAAACAAGAAAGGATTGGCTATCAACAGGGTTAAAAAAGTCAATTAAAATTAAAAACAAACTTTATCTGCTCCAGGTTAAGAGACCAACACCAGAAAATATAAGAAAGTATTTTACCTATAAAAGATGCCTTCAAAAAACTCTCAGACAAGCGGAAAGGAATCACTATATAGAAGCGTTTAGCGATAATATTGGTAATGTTAGGAAATCATGGGACTTAATTAATTAAATTATTAACAAAAAGAAAAAGTATAATTCTTTAGCAAGGGAAATAATTATTAACAATAAAAAGGAAGTATGTCCAGAAAATATAAGTAATTTTAATGAGTATTTTGTGAATATGGGGACTAACTTAAGTAATTCTATACCTACTACAAATCAAGGTCATGCTGCTTATATGCCACCACTAAATGTTAATTCAATATTCTTGTATCCCGCAGACAATAATGAAGTAACAAATATTATAATGTCATTTAAAAGGAAGAGCCCAGGATATGATGGTATTACTACAGAAGTTATTAAATTATCTCATATAGATTATATTAGTGCATTGACCCATATAATTAATCAGTCTCTGTCTCAAGGAGTATTCCCTCAAGAACTCAAAACTGCCAAAGTCATTCCTATTCATAAAGGTGGTGATGCTACTTTGATGTCTAACTACAGACCAGTATCACTACTCACAGTATTCTCTGAAATTTTTGAAAGAATTATGTATAAAAGGTTGATGGAATTTGTAAAATCTTGTAATTTATTATACAAATATCAATTTGGTTTCCGGGAGCAGTATGGTACTGATCTTGTATTAATATAAACTACATGGGCTATGCATGTAAGTGTTTTCAGATTGAAATTCCAATATTCCTGGAAATTATTGCAAATTTGGTGTTTTTATTGGTGTCAGGATTTAATAATTGTCGCCCACCGATGACGTATGTTGACTAATTTGTTTTTGTTGCTCATAAACATATTCTTCATATCACTTTGAGGTGTTTGATTTTTGTTTGAGGTTTCTATGATGATTTTAAGTATTTTATTGAAATAAAACAAACAAAAAATCACCTCAGGACACATTTGCGAAAGACCCGATTTCGAGTGCACAGTCACGTATGGTGTATTCTATGGTATTGCATATTAATATAGACTACATGGGCTATGCATGTAAGTGTTTTCAGATTGAAATTCCAATAATCCTGGAAATTATTGCAAATTTTGTGTTTTTCTTGGTTTCTTAGGATTTAATAATTGTCGCCCACTGATGACGTACGTTGACTAATTTGTTTTTGTTGCTTATAAACATATTCTCTACATCACTCTGAAGTGTTTGCTTTTTATTTGAGGTTCCTATCTTATTTCTAAGTATTTTATTTGATTTATCTAAAAATCTGCAGTAGGGCCTGTTTGCAAAAGGTGAGATTTCGAGTGTCCAGTCAAGTATGGTGTAGTCTATGACTTAACTTATTTTTCCCTTAGCCAGTAACCTTTAAATGTAAAAAAAAAAAAAAAATAACGGGAAATGTTGACTCCTCTTCCTCCTCCTTCCCTGTGGAGGAGGAGGCGGGATCTTCTACCTCCACACTCTTCTCAAACACTACTTCCATCCCAGCCAGGTGGAGCACTCCGGAGTCATCCATATGAAAGTGTGTCTGTGGAAGAGAGAGGTGGATTAGTGGATGAAAGTGGATGATTTTGTATGTTAAGGCGTTCACATCAGTGGCCAAAACATCTGAGGCGTTTACATGTAGTGTCAAGTCAACTTGAAAAAAGCAAAATCTTGGCAAGTTTTGGCAAATCCACCCAAGACACGAATTTCTGCGTTTGCCCTCTGATCAAACAACCAATCAGGGGACAGAAACATTCAACTTCATCTACCAAAGACACTCAACGGAATATATTTCGAATAAAATAGAGGAAAGTAAGATGTATGAGATCATTAGGCTACAGTGTGTACATAAGATTTATATTATATATGATGCTTTTGATATAAAAAAAAAAGCATAATGATTGAAATATAGTATTAGGGAAGTTGTAGTAAATAGCGACATGTTGGCCTCTACCTTGGGGAGGAGGGCGGGGCATGTGTAGTTCTATATCAGGATATATTTTCGAATAAATTCCAGGTGTTATTAGGTAAGAATAACTGCATAGAATGTGATAATATATATTACTGTACTTATTTAATAGTAACGAAGACAAGGCAAATGCTATTATTGGATATTTAGAAAGGATAAATATGATGCATTTTCGTACATAACAATCATGTTATGTCATGTTTGGCTTGGTAGGTTAACCTCGATATATGGATATATCGATTTATCGTTACAGATATAAAAAAAATATAGCAGCTTTTATACAGTATAAACATCATTAAAATTTAATAACATCATTATTACGTGTGAATTAGGATGTGAAAATATAGTAGAAGCAATTAAATAAATAATAATAATGCTTTATCGAGGTAAGAGGAAATGAGCTTTGCCCCAAGAGACAATAACTCCGCCCATTCAAGCGGCTGTAGCTCCGCCCTCACGTTCGTCTTTTGTTAAGGAAGCGCATTAAAATATTATATAAGGATAATAATGAAATAAACATAGCGTCAGGATAGCCACAGAGGGTTATATAGTTAGGTTAAGAATGACTATTGATAAAAGGGAACAAGATGCAGGCAGAAGACGAGATACTGCTAGCGAATAGTATGTTAAGGACTTGTGGAGACTGGCGGTGAATGTGTTGTCTCTGCTGCTGCAAAAAAAAAAGATCTTGCACATGCGCACCTCCCTCTATCCAAACAGGACACCTCAGCGTGTTCATGAAGGACACCAGATGTTTTGGCAACTGATGTAAACGCCTATAATTTTACTTTAGTAAATCTTAAGTTTGCCCCCCTGCCATTAACCTTTCTATTCAAGGGAATATAAAGAAAAATATGTTAGAGATTAATGGCTGAAGGTAAAAATAAAAAAAATAATAATAAGGAAGCATCAAAACAAAGAATCCATGAATTTATAAGTCAAATCGCGCAACCTCAAGTGTGGCTCTTCAAACGTCACTCTGCGCGCGAGAGAAATGAGTCAATCATTAGGAATTTAAATCCTCTGATGAAGAGTCAAAATTTAAAAGGAAATCGCGTGAATCCAAGTGTGTCTCTTTAAACGTCACTCCGAGCAGAGCGAAGAGCACATGAGAGGGGGAGGGAGGGCGGGAAAACATATCGTATTGCGCTGCCGGTGTACTAGGAAATACGCTCCCCTAGGAAATACACTCTCCTGCATCCCCTTCAGCTGCCAGACGTAGCGTAGCTCATCCCGCGCAAGCCACTTTTATAAATATTGAAATGGATTCATACATCACGTAAGTACTTCTAATAGCAAAAATGCAAATTATACTGTCTATATTTATTGCAAATATTAGAGTCCAAGAAAGAAATATAATTCTCATATTTTTGAAAGGTTTAGTTATTTGTCTAATAAAATTCAGTTGATTATTCAATATTCAGTAATCAGCAGGTCAAACATTACACTAATCCCTACCAGTTGGCATATACTAGTAACATATGTTGAAGATGCTTCTTTGTGTTTAATAGATTATGTTCTAAAATTTCTAGATAAACCTAACAAATTAAGTACAAAACATTTTGCTAAGATACTTTTAGTGGATTTTTCGAGTGCATTTACCGCGATCCAGCTACACATAATGAGAGAGAGAGAGAGAGAGAGAGAGAGAGAGAGAGAGAGAGAGAGAGAGAGAGAGAGAGAGAGAGAGAGAGAGAGAGAGAGAGAGAGAGAGAGAGAGAGAGAGAGAGAGAGAGAGAGAGAGAGAGAGAGAGAGAGAGAGAGAGAGAGAGAGAGAGAGAGAGAGAGAGAGAGAGAGAGAGAGAGAGAGAGGGAGAGAGAGAGAGACCCATCCTTCCTAAACAGTTGGTGCATACTGAGACCAAGGATCATTTACAGAACGATATGCTAATCCAATGCAGATTGTCGAGGAAGGTTTTTTTGCAGCTGTATCCTTTCAGATGGCGCTGCCGTCAATCAAAACAAACATTGGGTGGGCGGAGCTACGGCCGCCCCACCACAGTTAGACCTTCAAATTCAAAATGTCGCCAAGGCCTGACTGGAGATCTTGCTGTGTTTGTGGCAAAAATAAGAAGACTCACCCCAAATTGAGGCTTCATGTGTTTCACAAGGATGCCAGAAGGTATGCAAGAATGGGTAGTGATATGTAAAATGAGTTGAAAATGTATGAATCGTAAAATAAAACTTAAAATAAGATGAACATTTTTAAGATCACCCAGATTTGAATATAAAAATTTCAACCAACATTCATGACCTTCTGACTGAATGTAAAACTACAATTTGTTTGAGGAAAACTGTTATATGTTACCACGAAGCTATATACAAATATTTAAGTGCTATATCGTTGCGGAACAGCTATTAGTTCAATAAAAAGTTCACGAAAATATTTGACCTCTGAGTACAATACATTTATCTAGTTTGAAATAATAGGTTTATTATTACAGTTACATATTTTCAGGCTGCATGTAGTACATATCCCAGCAATGTAATACTCTGCATACATCTATGTCTGATTGGTTATAATTCTAAAATGGGCATTAATTGCAGACGAATGCAGTGGCTCAAAACACCGAATATCGTCTATGAAAAGCAGAGACAAGTCATCTGCGGGGACCATTTTGAGTCAAAATGGAATAGCTGCAAAGGGTACCTGCTCGGTGGCGCGACTCCAATTCCCCCAGGTAAGTTATCGAGACTCAGTACTAAAAACAATTTACTATCATCTCCACACCTGGCACACCGATCATTTCAAGCTTTGGACGTACAAGGGGACCATATGCACACACATCCTTTGCCATTTGTGTGAGCATGTATTACCTATAGTTGTATTTACCTAGTTGTAGTCTACAGGGTCTGAGCTACACTCGTGTCACCGTATCTATAGTTGTACGGTTTTTATGTCAGTTGTACAACTGACATAAAAACTTGTCACTATCATCTTTCAGTCCATTACAAGTTCCTATGCTTATCAGGGAAACCTGCCTTAAATTTATTTATTTATGTTTTTTTTTTTGCGTTCAAGGAAATTCCTTAATGCAAATTTTTTTGTGTGTCAGATTGATTAAAAATTATTAATGTATATTATTTTTGTAAATGTACATTCTGTGATTAGTTTATATTATTGTTGTTTTCTTACAGATGGCTGTGTTCAACAAGAACTTCCAACGAAGATGGGTAAAATATGAGTTAAATGTTTTTATTTCATATATATATATATATATATATATATATATATATATATATATATATATATATATATATATATATATATATATATATATATATATATATATATATATATATATATATATATATATATATATATATATATATATATATATACACACACATATGTCTGTTAGTCGATGACAGTTTTCTTCTCTTTTTCAGTGAAACTTATTTAATTGTTGTAAATTATTACTGTATAAGTTATAGTTCCTAAACAGCATTATTGCAAACCTCATATGAATATTGAACCCTTACTTTCTGCAGAAAGCCATGATGCAAGTGGCACAATAGATCTTCCACATACTGCCCAACATTCTCAAGTGGTGACTCTTGATTATAGTAAGTTAATATTTAAATATTTAAGAAAGACAATTTATTAAATTATAGAAAGACATGAATACTATACTTTGCACTTCATTCTTATCTTTGGTAGCCTATGTTAGGTGAGTTTGCAGAACAAAGCAGCATGTTTGCCACCCCATGTATAACCCGTTGTTAATGTCACATGTGCTGTATTTACCTTGTATTAATATCACAATGGAATATACGTGACATGTACTTTGATGTTTGTCTCATGTCACCTTAACATTTACAGATTCGGATAGCACCAACTTTGGAGAAATTATGTCTGAAGAGATGGACCACCAAGATGTACCTAGCCCTGATCCCTCCATCTGGTGTGCTCCAAGTCACCTGGAGGACACTATATCTAGTGTAGATCTTGGTGCAGGCTAGCTGTAATGAGTGTAGTTATCTGTTACATGTATTTCCTGCCATTACAACTACAATCCTACAATCCTACAAATGTTCAGTCAGCACAATAAGTTAAAATAACGTTTTTAAACACAAGACAGACCAGTAAAACTCTGTAATTTGAATATAGTGCATTGATCCTTCACTTCATGAAACAAATATTATTTATACTTTTACCATTCATGAAAAAACACCAATGATACCAATAGTAACTTTTTCAGGGATGTAGTAATTTATAATTATATGTTATATTCATAGGCATTTCTTTTCATAACAATAATATATTTATTTGTTTAAGTCTGTTTCTGAGAAGTCCCTCCAAGTAGTTCCAGTGAGTGAAACTTACTTCTCTTCACACATGCTACTCTTGCAATGTTGTATTTGTGTGTCTATAACTCTGAAGCATCATTACCCTCTAGGTACTTCCCTCATACAGTTGACCACGTGACACAAGTGTTTGTTTATCCCAGCATTGAAAGAGTGCTTGGTACAAGGGTGTAAGCCAGGCCTGTCATCTCTATCCCTTCAAGGACCATTTACTCCTTTGATCCACTTAACTGTTAGATACCCTCATGTAGACTCTTAATAAGCTATTTCTAATTTATTATCACCATGTGTCAAACAACCTCGATTACCACTTTATATAATTGTCATACACAGTCTCATTAATGTTTTAATCTTATCCTTACAGCTAACACAGTCCTCTCATATAACTTTCATCCATTGTTGTGTTACATTCAATGTCCACAACTCTTGCAATCTAAATCCCTTTCTTCCAGATTCCCTTCATGGATAATGTCATCTAACTCATATCTTTTCATGATTGCATTTACATTCTTACTTTTGTGTATCCTTAATTTTAAGCCCTCATTCCACATGTACATCTCAATCCCTTATATCAGTGTTGGTATGGTTATACAATTATTAGTAGTATCATTCATTTGTATTTCTTCAACTATATGTCTATTGTATTGCCATTGATCCCCAGCAATTAGATTTCTCCTTCTAATATGATATCAATATTACAGAGTGGAATGACACTGAAGTGTGTGTCATTTCCATCTCTTCAGACATGAAAATCCTCCTTCACCGTCTGCCATCCACACTTCCACTCAGGTGAAGGAGACCATTCATTTGCATCATGGTGCAGGTAAGAACTCACCCATCACTTTTGATTTTGACATTAAACAGTCCTTCAAAATACTGAGCCAATCTTTCTCTATCTTCCCATCTTACAACTGTCATTACTCTATTCCTATGACCCTCAATTTTACACACATGCATCTGCTTCACAAAATGTTCACTCTTCGTTCTCTCAAGATGACCAGAGTGCCTCATTACCAAAGAGCCATGGATAATGGCAGCATAATTGCATCCCCTACGAGCCTGTCTACCTCGTTGAGGGGTGCAAATACTCTAGGTGCAGAACCATTGCCTTCACGGTTCATGTGCATACAAGGTACAACATTTAGTATCATGAATGTTTGTATGTTTGTAATATTTCTTCTGTAGTTTGTTTCTGTTTGTTGTGTGTGTGTTTCACTACACACTAGAGATAGAAGTTACCATAAAAATGTAAATTGAAATTAATACAAATGTTAAAGGATTGTCTTGAACTTCTTGATTATTACTTTCATTTTGTTTTGGGTAGAGGGGAAGGGAAGCCAAAAGTAAGACTTTTATCTTGTGTTAAAAAAGATAGAACTCTTACAACAGTATTGACTAGCATTCAATAAAAAAATGTAATGGATATGAAAATGCATTATACCGTGAAAATAGGTGACACAATAAGTAATATATGTAATTTTTACAGAATATTCTGCATCTGACGGGCAGCATCAGGCCACCCTCACACCGAAGTCTTACAAGAAACGTAAGTTATTAAATAATTTACTCTATTTATTTTATATATTAGGTTGTAATTTTGGATTACGGCCTATACTATAATATACCTGATAATACTTGAAGTGGGATCACACATACGTGGTTCAGCGATACATTGACTGCTTGGTATCCCTGACTGCACTGGTGGGAACGTTGGAGGATGCCTTTTATATATGTGGCACAAACAACACAATCTGTCTGTGAACGTTCAGTAGTGGCTCCTTAATCACTCCATGTGTTCCGTATTTTCCATAACAGTTCCGTAAATAAAATGCAGCTGTGGTGCCTTGGGGGGGGGGCTGGTTCAGAGGTACGTTATTTATTTAAATGATGTTATTGGTTGATTAATTTCTTTACCTAATTAATTTGTTTTACTTTCACTTCACTGCTGAAGGACCACCAGTGTGGTGCCTTGTCATTAAATAAACTTCGAATGGGGGACTCTCATGGCAATTAAAAAGATATTTACTTTGATTAATTATATTTATTAATGGTCCCTGATGTTGGATATTTCCCTGAATATTAAGAAAAGAAAGCTGCCACCACCCCCAAAGGTTTAATGAGAATTAGGGGATTCTCAGGGAATTTAGTTTCTTCCTAAAGAGAAGTTAAAATATTCGAAAGAGAAAATAATTACTACCAGGGAAATCTAGGCGACCAATGAAAAGAAAAGGGAACTGATTTAACAATTTAGTTATTTGGTAGAGTGGACTGAGTTTCAATAAGGCACATGGATTCGTGGATTTGTTTCATACCCTTTTTCAAGAGTGTTGAGCACCTTCCCACACTTACCTTACCACACCAACGGAGGTTAGTATTAACACGGAATCACTTTCTCAGAATTTTACTTGGGTTATTTATTTATGGTATACTTTGAATATCACAGGCTGATCATTGAGTCTTAGAAACACAGCTTAGTTATAGTATCAGACAACTTAATGGCTCATGGCAGAAATAACCTTCCTCAAAAAGAAAATAAACACACAGAGTTGGCAATACTTATCTCACCTCGAGATACCAAACTCTTCACTCATTACAAGTTATACCCTTGACTCCCTTCCCTGAAAAATATCACCTTAAAAATGTTATAATTTTGTAACTGGGCCTGAGAACAGTTAAAGAACCTTTTCTCAGGGGATTTCCGAAAGTAAGGTGATCTCAATGTTTCTGGTTATGCAGACATAGGATAATTCTTCCTCACTAGATAGGAATACGCGATCCCTACTCCTGAATACATGGGCTGGGCCTATCAGACCGTCCTACGTGACACATAGTTCCCTAAAACTTAACTCGGAAATTTTGGCATTGGCTTTCTAGCCGTTCATTTAACTACAAAAACAAAAGAAAGTAAATGAGAAATTGGTGTAACTGTCGTGGAGGCATTCTTTCCCTGTGGACGTGATAAAAGCTTAACCTCCAAATACAGTATAATTCATTTCCTTAACTCAGAAGTTAATACACAGTCACAATAACATACAAATTACCATGAAAAATATATATTATACACCATGAAATATTATTTTGAAGGGGAACAGGGGGCACAGGAGGCCATGCGGTTTTGAAACCACGTTGTCCTTCTTGAAGAGAAGGAAATTGGTATTATCCACTTGTAATAGATCTCAACAGAGGTTTACATGTATTGTCAGACTACTGGGGAAGATTATGGACTATATAATAATGGCGAGAGGCATTGGATTTCACAAATATTGAGAAATTTCGAGAGCGATGTCACTCACCTGTGGACGTGATAAAAGCTTAGCCTCCAATAACGGCCTCGCTAGGAAAAACGCGGGAGATGAGAAGGGGGAAGGGGGGGTTTCGAGGATATTCCTCCTTTGTTTTTATTATTAATTGATTATTGAGACGTGAAATAGTTATCAGTTTATAGGAAATTAATTTTGACGCTAAATAAGTGACATTTAGATATCTATTGAACCTGATCTCTGGATTAATATATAGGGGAAAATTTTGGTCTACGTGACTTTTTGCACGTCGACGAGCTCCGGGGCATGATCACCTCATATGATGCAATATTACGTCATTCTTAACAAAGTTTTGTGGGAAGATAACTAAGTTAATAATTATATTAGACTATGGAGAGCATTTTGACAAGTTAATAACTATTAATAGTGATTAGATTATGATATTAATTTCTTTCCATAGAAAACTGTCTTGGGGGGGGATGACTGCATAGGATTTGAAAGTTTGGAGAAACAATTCTAATATAAACATTAATATAAACATATAGTATAAAATTATGAATGATGTGTGAGTAAAAACATTTATATAATGCAGTATCACCTTGGGAATACAGGATCTAAGGGCAGACTAAACAAAACAAAAAGGTACATTCAGTAGGCCTATTTGAGATTAAATTGGAGGCATCACACAGCTATCAGTAACAGATCCACAATTGGAACGCCTCTATCCGAAACGCAACTCTAAGTAGACCATATAATGTCTGTATTTAAAATGTTTCTCTGCGTAACAAAACCGCACATGGCAGTTCAGGAAAGTTCGTTGTGCTCTGCATTGAACCGTCAACATTCAATCTGCAGTGAAACGTATCGCTCAACCACGTATGTGTGACCCCAGCCTAATTTTGGTTGGACTCGCATTGATATTGTACTTGATATTGATATTGTACATGCTAATTATGATTGTTTGCCCATGATATAATTTTTATTGTAAGTGATTATAGTGATTGTGTGAATATGTTTGATAGTGTTTGCAGGATACATAAAATAAGAATAGATGTTAGTTATGGTTTGAGTGCACCAAACCTCTTTATATACCAAGTGCATTGTCTTAATACTACTTTTTAACAATTAATTGCATTCTAATAATATGTGTAGCATGTGTTACTATGGATTTAAATTTCATAAATAGTTACATCGCTGTCGAGACGACGAAAGGTTTACAAGTGTGAACGCGTCCATAGCGTGCCATGTACATTTCACGCAATCCACGGGGCTTCGTGGGACAGGCATCAAATGGGCGCCGTGGTGACAACGACGGTCGGGATGTGTGAAAGTGTCCATAGACATCCAGGGTTGTTTGAGAGCACGACGTCGTGCTGTAGACGGCGCACGGCGAAAAGTTGATATGTGTGAAAGGGGCCTAAATAACTTTGTTTAAGCAGCGAGGCGTAGAAGGTAAAATAAGAGAGAGCAGTTAAAAGAAGTCATGTCATTGTGACACTGTGAAGGGTTATGAATGAGAGAAATGTGAAGCAAGAGTGGCATCAATAATGATGATATCTATGGTTACGTAAGAAGAGTGTGTTGTATAGAGAGTGCAATTAGAATTTGGATGAGAACTTTTGCAAGGGTGCAACTTTAAAGGGAATGGAGTGATTAGTGGAAGTGTGTTACATTGAGGAGGTTTGGAGATGTAATGAGGGTGAGTTTGTATAGAGACTACATGATTGAAGTTTAAGTGCAATGGTTATGTAGGACAGAAATTACAGGAATGGCCTTGACCACACAGTAAGGTATTGCTAGAACAGGGAAATGTGGCCAATATTCTGCCATAGTCAATCGCTAAGTATTAAATGTCCTTGGAAGGGGACAATAACAACTTTTTAGGTGAATATAGTTTTGATAAAATATTTTTTCCCAACAGGCAAAGCAGTTAAACTTCTGCAAAATCATGTTTCATATGGTAAAAGCTGTAGTACTTTTTGCCGTAAACAGTATTTATTTTGGAAGCTTGTTGCATGAAGTATTTGTTAACTGCCTTTGTACTTGCCTTTCATTATGATATACAATGCCAGCTGTGCCATTAATACTATACATATGACATCCTCTAAGATGTACTGTGCCTCATTGGTGTAGTGACAATTAATCTGCTGGACCAAGTTTAATCCCAGATGAAAACAGTTGGTACACAGCCCACCCAGCTGTTCATCCTCCCAAAAGGGTTGGTAGATAAATGGGTACCTGGGGTAACCTGGGTAAGATAAACTGTTGAATATCGGATATCACAGTGTCCTTGTGTCCTGGCATAACGGATTAATTGCCACCACAGGCTCAAAGGCTTATGTGACAGGAGATGAGTGCCCGCAGATATGCACAGAATAGCATGTTCCCCAACTCTATCTTTATTAGGATGTAATGCTTCTGCCTTTCTGGTTTGTTGCTTGGTGTGTTAAATCATCCCACCATTGTGCCTAGTCTCTGACGCCTCGTTCCCTCTGGGAGTGCCCCATGAGGGGATGGCCACGGCAGAACCTCCAATTCTAACTATTCACACACTCCCTCCTTGCTACTTGAAGCACTCCCCTTCTAACAGCACCTCTTTCATGCATGTACTCCTTGTAGTGTCTGGCATGTGTATTAACTGACTGACATTCAACATGTAATGTAAGGCAGCTTTATGGCTTTATATATTTATTATTTGATTTCCATAATTGCACAAAATCTCATATTATGGTGTTGATTATCGCCTTAATGCTATGGTGTTTATATTGCAGTTAGTATAATCACATCACAATTTGGTTACTAATAACTTAATATATGCAATATCTTTTCTGGCTTTTCCTTTGTGGAAGTTAATCTAATAATTATTTCTGGAACAATATCGTTCTTGTTTGTAAAACTTACAAAATTATGCTTGCAGTAGTTTACATGTATGGGATGTAATTATTTGGCTGGTTTTAATCCTATGTGCTTAGTAATTGTTCTTATTTGATATCAACATGTAATGTAAAGCAGCTTTATGGCTTTTTATTTACTTTTTTTTCTCCATATGATAGTGTAAATTATTACCTCAAAATGAGTGTTTATTTTCTTGGTATAATCACATCTTAATTAGGTTGCAGTATTTCACCAAATCCAATATATATATATATATATATATATATATATATATATATATATATATATATATATATATATATATATATATATATATATATATGTTTGCTTTGTGGAAAGTATTCTAACAAATTATTTCTGCCGCATTATCCATCTTATCTGTAAAATTACCATAATTTTGCTTTCGATGCTTTCATTACTTAAGTAGTTTGCATGCTTGGTATATAAATTATCTGGTTTTAACCCTTGATAAAAATAAAAAACAAGAATATATATATATATTGTTTTTATTACCTTGTAATAAATTAAATGAGTGGTCCAGAAATTGTGAAGGAGGGAAAATACCAGGATGATTAAAAATATCTAAGACACCCCTAAAAAGAAATTAGTTACTACTGCATCCTATCAGATGGCGCCACCGTCGACCGTCATCCAAACTTTAACGTTGGGCTGTATATCCTTCTGTAAATGATCCTTGACTGAGACTGAGAGACGATTGAATGAGATGCGGTATGAGAGTTTTGACGCTGCCGGTGTGCTTTCTTCCTGGGGGACTGAATTTCCTCTGACACCGGTGTAGCGAAATAATATGGGTCGCCTTGAATAAACCGGTGTGGGTTCACTCGAGGTATCCCTCTGCACTCAAAAGGCGTTTACATCAGTGGCTAAAACATCTGTGTCCTTCATGAACACGTTTAGAGGCGTCCTGTTTGAATAGAGAGAGGTGCGCATGCGCAAGATCACTTTTTTGCACCAGCGGCAGAGACAACACATTCACCGCCAGTCTTCACAGGTCCTTAACGCACTACTAGCTAGCAGTATCTCGTCTCCTGCCTGCATCTTGTACCCTTTTATCAATAGTCATTCTTAACCTAACTATATAACCCTCCGTGGCTATCCTGACGCTAAGTTTATTTCATTATTATCCTTATATAATATTTTAATGCGCTTTCTTAACAAAAGACGAACGTAAGGGCGGAGCTACAGCCTCTTGAATAGACGGAGTTATGGCCTATTGGGGCAAAGCTCATTTCCTCTCACTTGGATAAAGCATTATTATTTATTTATTTAATTGCTTCTACTATATTTTCACATCCAAATTCACACGTAATAATGATGTAATTAAATTATAATGGTGTTTATAGTGTATATATCTGCTATATCTTTTTTACCTGTCACGATACATCAATATATCTATATATCGAGGTTAATCTACCGAGCCAAACATGACATAACATGATTGTTATGTACCATAATGCATCATATTTATCCTTTCTAAATATCCAATAACAGCATTTGCCTTACTTCTTTTATTATTAAATAAATACAGTATTATATATTATTACATTCTTTGCAGTTATTCTTACCTAATAACACCTGGAATTTATTCGAAAATATATCCTGATATGAAACTACACATGCCCCGCCCTCCTCCCCAAGGTTAGGGGCCAACATGTCGCTATTTACTACAACTTCCCTAATATATTTCAATCATTATGCTTGTTTTTTTTTTTTTTATATCAAAAGCAACATGTATAATATAAATCTTATGTATTAAACTCACTGTAATGGTCTCAAACATCTTACTTTCCTCTATTTTATTCGAAATATATTCCGTTGAGTGTGTCTCTCTCTCTCTCTCTCTCTCTCTCTCTCTCTCTCTCTCTCTCTCTCTCTCTCTCTCTCTCTCTTTTACGTATGTATATAAATACGAATGTTAACTATACCCTTTTTATACCCATGTTTTTATTTTTTTTACTGTATGGAACAAGGAGAAAAGAAGGGAGAAGAAAGACGAACGACGAAAGGCGGGAAACAGGGAGAGCGGGAGAGCAAGGCAGGAGAAGGCATTGGAACAACAGTGCAACTGTGTTTACAAATTTTATAGTCCCGCTCAGAAGAGTGAGTCGTGCGGCTAGCCGCAAATTCGCCTCCTGCGCATGTTCAGAGGCAGGGGGATTTTGAGTGCAGGGTATACTCGAGTGAACACACTTTCCCCTTCCTTCCTTCCTCTACACACACACACACACACACACATACACACACACACACACACACACACTCTTCCTTCCACTCCCCTCTCCTCCTCCCCCAACTTTCCCTACACACACACACACACACACACACACACACACACACACACACACACGTACACACACACATACGTACACACACCCTGCCCCCCTTACCTGAGTTAAATACGCGACATGTGGTCATTAGTTCCGTAATTACCCGAGAAAGTGAAGTCATTGGTGTGTGCTTCCCCAACCTGTGGGTGCGGCGCCCCAGCAATTTCCACTTTTCTCCCAAAGTCAACCTGCGGAAATGAAAAATTATTAGTTTTTTTATATTATTATTTTTTTCTATATATGCATGATTATTATTATATATTTCCTTCTCCTCTTCTTCTTCTCTCCACCTCCTCCTTCTCCTCCTTCTCCTCTTCCTTCTCATCTAATCCTCTTCCTCCTCCTCCAATTCCTTCTTTCTTCCACCTCTCTTCCACTTTCTTCCATCCCCCCTCCATCTCTTCTTTCACACACAGACACTTTTCTTCCTTTTCTCCTTCTCCTCTTCCTCCTGCTCCTTCGCATCAAATTTTCATCCATCTCTTCCACCCACCTACCTCCTCTCCTCCTTCTCCACTTTCTTCCACACCTCCTCTTTCTTCTATCAATCTTCTCTTGCTAATCTCCTTCTCCTCCTCCTCCTCATCTAATCCCCATTCTCCTCCTCCACCCATCCCTGCTCCCCAGTTCTATACACGGCCCCCATAGCTGCGACCTCGTCCACGTTGATGTTCTTTCCCAACTCATGATCCCATAGGTCCTGTAGAATGGACTGGATGCGGGGGATGCGCGTAGCTCCTCCAACGAATATGAACCTTGGGGGGGAGGTTAGGTTAGGTTAGGTTAGGTATTCACACACAGGCACACGTACACACATACACGTATAGACACACACAAGTTCAAAGATATCCGCACACATACAAACACACAGGTACACACATGCTCAAAGATATCAACACACATACACACAGATACACTTATAAGTGTATCTGTGTGTATGTGTGTGGATATCTTTAAGCGTGTGTGTACACAAGTTCAAAGATATCCGCACACACACAAACACACAGGTACACGCAGCTACAAAGATATCCACACACACACACACACACACACACACACACACACACACACACACACACACACACACACACACACACACACACACACACACACACACACACACACACACACACACACACACACACACACACACACACACACACACACACACACACACACACACACACACACACACACACACACACACACACACACACACACACACACACACACACACACACACACACACACACACACACACACACACACACACACACACACACACACACACACACACACACACACACACACACACACACACACACACACACACACACACACACACACACACACACACACACACACACACACACACACACACACACACACACACACACACACACACACACACACACACACACACACACACACACACACACACACACACACACACACACACACACACACACACACACACACACACACACACACACACACACACACACACACACACACACACACACACACACACACACACACACACACACACACACACACACACACACACACACACACACACACACACACACACACACACACACACACACACACACACACACACACACACACACACACACACACACACACACACACACACACACACACACACACACACACACACACACACACACACACACACACACACACACACACACACACACACACACACACACACACACACACACACACACACACACACACACACACACACACACACACACACACACACACACACACACACACACACACACACACACACACACACACACACACACACACACACACACACACACACACACACACACACACACACACACACACACACACACACACACACACACACACACACACACACACACACACACACACACACACACACACACACACACACACACACACACACACACACACACACACACACACACACACACACACACACACACACACACACACACACACACACACACACACACACACACACACACACACACACACACACACACACACACACACACACACACACACACACACACACACACACACACACACACACACACACACACACACACACACACACACACACACACACACACACACACACACACACACACACACACACACACACACACACACACACACACACACACACACACACACACACACACACACACACACACACACACACACACACACACACACACACACACACACACACACACACACACACACACACACACACACACACACACACACACACACACACACACACACACACACACACACACACACACACACACACACACACACACACACACACACACACACACACACACACACACACACACACACACACACACACACACACACACACACACACACACACACACACACACACACACACACACACACACACACACACACACACACACACACACACACACACACACACACACACACACACACACACACACACACACACACACACACACACACACACACACACACACACACACACACACACACACACACACACACACACACACACACACACACACACACACACACACACACACACACACACACACACACACACACACACACACACACACACACACACACACACACACACACACACACACACACACACACACACACACACACACACACACACACACACACACACACACACACACACACACACACACACACACACACACACACACACACACACACACACACACACACACACACACACACACCTGGTCTATTTATTCTTTCTATACATAAATGACATCTCCAATGCCAGTAGTAATTATAAATTCACTATCAGACAAAAGTAAATGAGAATGTGCCATCTGGAGACCCCTTTGCCACGGATTGTCCGTCACCCCCCTCCCCCCCCGAGGGGGGGGATGGACCCTCCGTGGCAAAGGGGTCTCCAGATGGCACATTCTCTAAGGGAGTCACATATAGCACATTTTCAAAGGGGTCTCAAATGGCACATTTTCTAAGGGGTCTCAAATGGCACATTTTCTAAGGGGTCTCAAATGGCACATTTTATTTTCGGGGTGTACTCTCAGTGGCAAAGGGGGTCTCAAATGGCACATAATTTTTTCGGGGTGGTGGTGGGATGTGGTCTTGGTGGTTTGCTTCCACTGTGGGGTAAGCAGGAGGAGGAGGAGAAGGAAAAGGAGGAGGAGGAGGAGGAGGAGAAGGAGGAGGAGGAGGAGGAGGAGGGAAGAGTAATGGAATGTGGAGTGGTGGAGTAGAGGTGGGGGGGGAGGGGTACTCTCAGTGGCAAAGAGGGTCTCAAATGGCACATTTTCTAAGGGGTCTCAAATGGCACATTTTCTAAGGGGTCTCATATGGCACATTTTCTAAGGGATTTCAAATGGCACATTTTCTTTTCGGGGTGTACTCTTGTAAGTGCTGGTGCTCGGGGAGGACTGTGTAGTTAGTTGGTTGACTGGAGAGAGAAAACTCGACTCCAGTTGAAGTTATTTTATTATCAAAAATATGGTATTAATAAACAAAATGTAAATTCTAATAATAAATACATAAATGGTGTATGCGCCCTGTCCGAGGACAGAGCGTGACAAGTTGATGTTGACGGAATGGTTTGCAGCACAACAAAATACATAAACATAAAAACAAAAGAAAAACATAAATAAAGAAACATAATGAGTACATTGAAATAAAGAGAATAATGAAAATTATGAAAATAAAAGGTTTATAATAGTTGTAGCTAGAGAACGGGGATACCACACGTACCACACGTCTTTTAAGGGAAAACCGCTACAATACTCCCCCCCTTAGTGACGAGGAAGGAGGAAAGATGTCCTGTGGTTTGCCTGGGACCAGTGTTGTGTGTTGAGTGGAGTCCATAAGGCTGGCGATGACCGTACGACTGCGGGTGGTAACACGGCAGAGGGTGGCAGGGAGCCCAAGAGGTCAAGTGCCAAGCCACCATTGAGGCTTGAGAGGGCAGGTGCAGGTGGTGGGTCCATTCTGACGTCCTCCCCAGTTGTACCGTGAAGTCGCTGCCAGGGTGAGAGAGGTCGTGAAGCTGACGGAGAGACGATTTGCATCTGTAGTCCGTGTCAGCTGTGAGAGCGACCTTAACGCCTGGGAGTGTAAGACGACACGGCAGTGGGAGAGGGCGTCTGCTGGAGTGTTGTCTGCACAGAACTGCCTGAAGACTATGTAGTCGTGGTGGAGAGTAGAGTAATCCACAGGGCGATGTATAATCCACAGGGCGTTGAATAGTCCACAGGGCGGTGAGTGTTGATGAAGTTGGTCACTTTAACGCCGCGAGGCGGGGGACAGGGAGTGAACATTAATTTGCACTGAGGGTGCAAAGGGGTGTTGAAGACACAGAAGCGCATTGTGGGCGCTGGGGTTGGTGATGACGCATGAAGGCGTCAGAGGTGCGCAAGAGGCGGCTGAAGACGCAGTAAGGCATCTGAAGAGGCATAGGCCGCGCTAAACGCGCATAGGCCGTGCCGTAGACGCAGTGACGGCGTCTGAAATGGCACAGAAGGTGCCAGGGTGGGTGGGAGGGGATAACCTCATAAGTGGCAAATTACACAGAAGTGTAATTTTCTCCTGCGAACACCATAGAGGAGGCAGGGCTTTTTGCCAAAAGGAGTGATCTAGCGAATAAGTCAAATGACTTAGGCCATCTCACTGGGAGAAATGTGCTCTTTTATAGCACAGGCTATATGCCACTTACAACCATAGCTAGTCACTCTGGGTCACCAATTGTAAGTGCTGGTGCTCGGGGAGGACTGTGTAGCTAGTTGGTTGACTGGAGAGAGAAAACTCGACTCCAGTTGAAGTTATTTTATTATCTTTTTTTTTTTTTTTTAAAGGTTTATTATGTAATAATGTACAATTATACATGGCACATATATACAAATGTACATATTACACAAAGCGGGGAGCCCGCCGGTGTAGTAGTGAGTCAAGACACGGCGGTGTGTCCCGCACGTGGCTTGTCTGTTACTGGTGGGTGGTGGCGGTCCTCACCACCCGTCGCCCGGCTGGGCGCGGGCGGCGATCAGCGCGGGGGGGGTGCTGTTCGCAGCACCTTCAGCAGCACATTTGTTGGTGTGCGGCGGACCAACTGGGCAGCACTTGCCTCTCGTGCCCTCAGTAGGGCGCCTCGTACAGGGTGGGCGGCGGGCGCTGGCTCTGGCCTGAGGCAGGCGGTGGCTGGGCAGGAGAGGAGGTAGTGCACCAGTGGGCGCCGGGAGCGGCCGCCGCAGTGCTCGCACCTCCCCGCCACAAAGTCGTCGTGTAGCTCTTCCCGCGTGCAGTAACCCAGCCTGACACGCTGCAGCAGCACGCCGTCTGCTCTGGGCTGGTGGTGGGCGGCGTCCAGTGGGCGGTAGGCGGTGGCTGCAGCATACCACGCCGCTTGCTTCTTGGACGCCTCCCATTCCTGGTGTTGCTGGTGGGCGTTGTGGGCGGCCATGCGCTTGGCCTGCGCCTTGAACTGCTGCAGGCTGGGGCGCACGGTCCAGGTGATGGTGGGGCCGTGGGCGGCTCCCTTGGCGGCCTCGTCGGCAGCCTCGTTACCGCGCACGCCCACGTGGCTGGGAATCCAGTGGAGCTGGACCCGCCTGCCCTGTGCTGCCAGGTCCTGCAGGGTGCCCAGGATGGTGGTGGTGAGGTGGATGTTGTCCCTGGTATGGGCGTGGGCGTGCTGCAGCGCTTGCAGCCCCGACCTGGAGTCCGTGTGTATCACCACTGTGGCCTCCCGGCGGAGCAGAGCGTGCTGAAGGGCGTGCAGGATCGCTACCAGTTCCGTCTGGAGGGTGGAGCAGTGGTCTGACGTCCTCCACGCCCGCGTCAGACCGCTCGTGACGAAGGCGGCGCCGGACCTCCCGCTGTCGGGATCGACGGAGCCGTCGGTGAAGTAGATTGCGCTGCCCGGCTCCGTGACCTCAGACATGGATCTAAGGGCGTGTTGGCGTAGCTCCTCGGTGAGGCAGTGCACCTTGCTGGCGGGCAGCTGTGTGGCGGTGAAGTCGGCGGCGGGGAGCTCCCATGGTGGTGGTGGAGTGTAGGCAGGGTGGGGGGTGTCAGGGTCACACCACAGCCAGTTCTCCGCCTGGCTGAGGGTGGTGGCTGCTAAGGTGACGTTTATGAGCCACCTGTTGTTGCGCAGACACTCGATACCCTGCGCCATGACCACCCGGAGTCTCTTCTGCGCCACGCCCTCCACGTCGCGCTGGAGCACTCTGGCTACCCGGCAGGCCACGATGCACTTCACCCTGGCGGTGAGGGGCATCAGGTGGGCCTCGCTCTGCATGACACAGGCGCTGCACCACCTCGGTGCCCCCAACATGGTCCTCATGGCGGTGTTCTGCACCACCTCCAGGCGCTGCTGCTGCTGCCGGGGCAGCGCTACGAGGACAGGTGCACTGTAATCCACCAGGGAGCGCACTGCCTGCAGGTAATAGAGGCGGAGGACGGGGAAGGTGGCCCCCGCGCTCGGCCGCGTCATCGCCCTCATCAAGTTGAGCCGGGCCTGCGTCCGTTCCCTCAGGTATGTGACGTGCTGCGTGAAGGACAGCTGCCTGTCCACCCACACCCCGAGGTACTGGTAGGAGTCGGTCCAAGCCAGCCCGACTCCCTGGACGCTCAGCAGCTGGCCGGCAGGCGTGGGAGTCTTGATGGCCATGGCCCGGGACTTCACTGCCGAGATCTTGAGCCCCAGCTCTTCGCACTTGGCGGTGATGAGGTGCAGCGCCACTTGAGTCCGCGCGAGCTTGTCACCACGCCCGGTGACGACAAGGGCGAGGTCGTCAGCGTAGCTGAGGAGGATGGTTCCTTCCCGGAAGGGGAGCGCCACCAGCTGCTCCATCAGCACGTTGAAGAGGAACGGGCTGAGGATGCCGCCCTGGGGCGTCCCGTTCTCGAAGGTCAGGTAGGGAGACTTGTGGCCCTGGAACCTCACACGGGCCTGGCGCTGCTGAAGGTAGTCCTGGAGCCAGCCCAGCAGTCTCCCTCGGATGCCCTTCCTCACAAGGGCGGCGAGTATGGCGTGGGGGCTGGCCAGCTCGAAAGCCTTCTCGAGGTCGAGGAAGACTACGATGGTGGGCTGATTGTTGGCGTGAGCCAGGAGGGTGATGAGGCAGTCCACCGTGCTCATCCCCTTGGTGTAACCGAACACGTGGGAATGCAGACTTCCCACGCTCCACTGTAGGCGACTCAGCACCATCCTCTCAGCTGTTTTTCCAGTGCAGCTCAGGAGGGAGATTGGCCTGAAGGCGGTGGGATCCTTCGGCTTGGGGATGGGCTGGATGTCTGCGACCTTCCATGAGGGCGGCAGGCGGCCTGCCTGCCACGACGCGTTGACAAGGGCCAGCAGCGCGGCGTCCCCGGCGGGCCCAGCGTGTGCCAGCATGGAGTACCGCACTCCGTCGGCCCCCGCCGCTGTGTCACGCCCACGCTTCGCCCTAGCTAGCTCCTCGAACGTGAAGGGCTGGTCCGTCGCGTGCGGCTGGTCCCGCGCCTCCCTGACCTCCTCGTCGCGCTGCGGGCGTAACTGCTGCTGGAGGTGGCGGGTGTGGGGAGGGAGCTGCTCGCTGGAACTCCTCGCTGTGAAGCAGTTCACCAGCCGATCAGCCTCTTGCTGTGGGCGTGGGTGGGCGGTTGGGCGGGTCGGGGCAGCGCCTGAGGCCTTCCTGAAACACCGCCACAGCTGGCCGAGGGAGGTGTGTTGGCTGAAAGAGGCGCACCACTCCAACCACTTTGCCTCCCTGGCGCTCAGGGACACCTGCCGCGCACGGGCCACCACGTCCTGCAGGAGCCGCAGGTTGGTGGCAGTCGGGCGCTTCTCGTACAGCCTCCTGTGGACGTTGACGCGGTGATTGTGTTCCCGGACCTTCTCGTTATAAAACCACCAGTCCGGGCGCCGGCGGCGGTTCGAGGCGGTCCTGGGCATGGCCGCGTCTGCTGCACCCTCTATGGCTGCTGTGAGGTCCCTCTCCTGCTGGTGCAGGTCCATGGGCGGCACGTACGTGGACCACCACTCGTCGAGGGCGGCTTGGAACTTGGTCCAATCCGCCCTCCTGACGTTCCACTGCGGCGGCGGGGGAGGGGGTACTGGTGGGGCCACAGTGAGGGTGGTGAGGGTCCCGTAGTGGTCGCTGGTGAGGGTGGGGTGGACCCGCCAGGTGGCGCCGGGCAGTATGTCGCCCGACACCAGCGTGAGGTCAAGCCGCCCCCCCCGGACGTGCGTGGCCTCCCCGGTGTTGAGGAGGTGGACGTGAGGGAGTTCCTCGAGCAGGTCGGCTAGGTGGCGCCCAGTCGCGTTGGTGGGCGACACAGAGTGCAGCACCGGGTGGTGGGCGTTGAAGTCGCCCGCCACAAGGAGGCTGGAGTGGGAGGCGAGGGAGAGCAGTTCCCCCGCCTCCAGCAGGTATCGCTGGCTCCTGTATACGTTGTATACGATGAGAGGGAGGGGCCCCAGCTGCAGCTCCAGTGCCAGGACCTCCACGCCGTCCCCACAGTGCACGGGTGTGGCGATCCTGTTGTGCGGGATGGTGCTCCGTATGAGGGCTGTACAGCCACGCCCGTTTTCGTCGCCGGCCGGAAGCGAGTGGAGAGTGTAGCCTGCCACTCGCCACTCAAACTCGGCCGATGTGAGCGTCTCCTGCAAGAGAACCAGGTCCAGGTTCTCCTGGAAGATGGCTTGCAGTACCTGGTGTTTCTTGGGGCGGAGGCCCTGCACATTCCACTGCAGCACCCTCAGCGTGGGCGCCGGCGCGTGGGCTGGGTGGGCGGTGCTTTCACTCCGCACCTCCATCTTGGTTGTGGGCGTGCGGTGGGTGGAGAGGGTGTTGGGTGGGCTCCCTCGTCGTTGAAGGTGATGGTGGGGGCTGGAGGGCGCCCCCTGAGACGTCGGTGAGCATCTCTTCGTGGAGGAGTGCTTCGAGGTCCTGCTCGGTGATGGCTGCGGTGCCCTGCCGGCGGTCAAGCAGCCTCTTTACCAGTCGCACCACACACACAAGGATGACGTCTACAATGGCGTTGCCCTCTTCATTCAGTCCCTCACCGTGGCCAGAGGGTCGAGACTCTGTCGGTGGTTGGGCATTGGGCAGCGCCGTGGGCTGCTCCTCGACGAGGCGGGCGTGGTGGGCGCGGTCCCTGCGTCCCCCCCTCCTCTGTGGCTGGGGGACCCAGGAGGTGGGAGGCTGGGTGGAGGTGTGGGCGGAGTTAACGGTTGTGCGGCTGCTGGTCGCTGCCTGCCCCTCCCCCTGCCCTCCCTCGACCTGTCCTGAGCCGGGCCGTTGAGGGGTGGGGGGCGGGTGGGAGGCCGGCCTGTCTGGTGGCGTGGGAACAAAGCGTCGTCTGCCTTGTTGCTGGGGGGGTTCCCTCTGCTGCTGCTGCTGTGGTAGTCTGCTCGCTGCCTGCCACTCCCCCTCCCATGGTCCGCCCTGACGTGTGCCGGGCCGGCCAGGGGTGGGGGGTGGGTGGGTGACCCATTCTGACCTGGCTGGTGGTGGCGCGGGAACAAGGTGGCGGTTTCTCTGTTGCTGGGGGTGGCCATGTGGTTCCCTCTGCTGCTGCTGCTGCTGCTGCTGGTGTCCCTGTGGCATCCTCCTCATGCGTTCGGGGCACTTCACGTTCCACGCGTGGTGCCCCTTGGTGCAGTTAGGGCACCGTGCCGTGGTGACCTCGCTGGCCTTGTGGCGATCGATGCACTGCTCCGTGGGGTGCGCTTGGCTGCATACGCCACACCTGACGGGGTGTTGGCACGTGGCCTGGAGGTGCCCGAAGCGCTGGCACTTGTAGCACCTCACAGGCTCACCCTGGTAGGGACGCAGGGCATAGCGGCCCCAGCTGCCCAGGTCCAGCTTGGGGGGCGGCGGCCCCTCGTACACCAACAAGATCTGCCTCGTGGGGACCTTGTCTCTGTGCGCCCGAAGCCGTGTTGCCGAGAGCACGTGGGGGTGGGCCTCGACAGCCTGGAGGGGGAGGGTGATGGGGTAGCGCTCCAGCACCACCTTGTGCCTCTTCACGCTGGGGTCGAGCAGGATCACACGGTCCCCTTCCTCGGCGAGGCGGCGCAGCAGGGCCTCCGACCAGTCGTCCTTCGGGGTGAGGACGTATTCGCTGGTGAGCGTGGGGCGTACGTTTATACGCAGGGCAGGGTGCGCGCTCTCCAGCTCCGTTACAGTCTGGTATGCACTGGTGGTGTCGTGCTGGTGCACAAGCTTGAACTTGGGCCGGGGGCTTCGTCGGGAGTTCGAGACCATTTCCCAGCCTCCCTCGTCCTCCTGCTGGGCCTCGGTCTGGGGGCTCTCGTCGATAACGAGGCGACCGCTATCATCGCTGGGGGCCTCCTCTGCGTGGGAGAACTCCGGCTCCAAGCTGCGGGCGGTCCTCTTCGGCGTGGAGGTCTCCGCCGGTGATGCTGAAAGTGAGCGGTTCAGCGTCCGCTTAACCCCTGGGGTGGCTACGGGCGCCAGCCCTTGCACTGCACTGGTCACTGAGGTCATGGTGGCGTTGCAAGGCACACACTATCACTGTTACTGAGGGCATGGAAGCGAGGGCACGTGTCACTCACTAAGCGCGTCGGACATGCGAGTTCACAACAAAATCGTGGGGTGGTGGTGGTGGAGTGAGAGCGTCGTGAGAGCTTACAGCCAACACGTCCTCCCTCTCTCGCGACCCGCGCGCAACTGTATTTTATTATCAAAAATATGGTATTAATAAACAAAATGTAAATTCTAATAATAAATACATAAATGGTGTATGCGCCCTGTCCGAGGACAGAGCGTGACAAGTTGATGTTGACGGAATGGTTTGCAGCACAACAAAATACATAAACATAAAAACAAAAGAAAAACATAAATAAAGAAACATAATGAGTACATTGAAATAAAGAGAATAATGAAAATTATGAAAATAAAAGGTTTATAATAGTTGTAGCTAGAGAACGGGGATACCACACGTACCACACGTCTTTTAAGGGAAAACCGCTACACTCTCAGTGGCAAAAGGGTCTCAAATGGCACATTTTCTTTTCGGGGTGTACTCTCAGATTCTAGGACCAAAGTACGTATGGAAATAGTTCGTATGCATAAAGTTCGTACGCAATTGTTCGTAAGCAAATGTTCGTAAGGGATAAAGTTCGTTTGAAAAAAGTACGTACCAAAAAGTTCGTACGCTAAAGTTTGTATGCAGATGTTCGTATGGTACGTATGTACCTATGTAAAATATTCATAACGACCTAACCTAACCTAACCGATCCTAACGCATACGAACATTTTTCTAACGAACATTGGCACGACGAACAATCTTACGATTTTTTTTCCATTACGATTTTTTTCCATTACGAACTTTTAACATGACGAATTTTATACCCTACGTACTTTATCCTGACGTACTTTAGGCAAACGAACTTTATCTTACGAATTATTGCCATACGAACCGGAACCCGTACTCTGTGGCAAAGGCGTCTCAAAATGGCACATAATCTTTTCGGGGTGTTGGGGTGGGGTGGTATTGGGTTGGGGGGGTATTGGGTGGGTGAGTTGGATTGATGGGGTGGGGGTATGGGGTTGGGGGGATGGGGGGGGGTGGCGGAGGGGGGTCGGGGGGAATTGAGTGACCTCCCTTCTCTATTCCCCCACCCCTCCCTCCATTTCTCATATATATATATATATATATATATATATATATATATATATATATATATATATATATATATATATATATATATATATATATATATGATACGAAAACGAACCTTCAACGGAGATAGTCTATTATGTAGCAGGTGTGTTCTGTCTATGGTTGACTTCCTCAGTGGATGGGAGGTGGGTGGGTGGAGGGTGGGGAGGGGGAATACCGCAGCCCATAACCCATCAATTAACGCACACTAGTCTCTCTCTCTCTCTCTCTCTCTCTCTCTCTCTCTCTCTCTCTCTCTCTCTCTCTCTCTCTCTCTCTCTCTCTCTCTCTCTCTCTCTCTCTCTCTCTCTCTCTCTCTCTCTCTCTCTCTCTCTTCCCCCCCCTCACCCTCCCTCTATCTCCCTCTCCCTTCTCTCTTTCCCCCACCCCACTCTCCTTTTCTCTCACACACATATATATATATATATATATATATATATATATATATATATATATATATATATATATATATATATGTATATATATATATATATATATATATATATATATATATATATATATATATATATATATATATATATATATATATATATATATATATATATATATGATACGAAAACGAATCTTAAATTCGGTCCATCAGCCGGGGACGCGTAAAAAACATGTCATTGAAAGACACGGACGATATCTATCTCCACCTATTTTCCCTTGCCGGTGGGACGGCCTATCCCAAAAACACGACAACAGATTTTGAAAACAGAATATTACCCATTCATTTGGACCCCAACAGAGATTATGAAGTCGGACTGTGTAATATCCTATTTCCTAAATATTTCTACTGCATTATGGAGGGAGATCCAAATTCTAGTATATTATCCCACGGTCGGCTATCTTTCTATGGCAGGAGCCGACATTCAAACTTCAGCATCTCTGAATACAACTTGTACACATATCTGCCGGAAAGAAATCTAAGTCTCTAATTTCGCTGATAAGAATATAGCAGCAATAAGTAAGGCGATCAATGGTCAGATAGTGAGGGAATTAGAAACGATATTAAATGAGTCTTATGAAGTGTATTTTCCACACTCGGAAATTATTTATTACGACCAAGATTTGGCACGAGTTGTGGTAAACAATGCGATTGTTTCACCTAATAGCAATCTTGTATACACTGATATAAGTATAAAATTTGCCTCGCATATAGCTTGTATTCTGGGGTTTGATTCAAGTATCCGCTACACAGTCTACATGCAAAGATTTGGCGAGGAAAGTTTCACCCCTCCTTCTTTACCCGTAAAATTATTTGCGCAATACATACCGGGGGCGGACGCGGGAAACGATTATATGTACGTGTATTCCGACATCATTTCCCCCTCGCGATTTGGCAATCAAATAGTTAATATTTTAGACGTCATCCCACTCCCCGGCGACGCCAGCAGCAAGGGTGCTAATCCCATTACGTATAAACCAGTTGCATTATCATGTATACAAAGTGTGGCCATTAAAATTACTAATCAAAGAGGGAGACCTATTAATTTCGAAGATGGCGGAAACAGTGTTACATGTGTTTTACATATAAGACCGCACTAACCTTAGCGTCGACGTCGTAAAGTTTTGAATTGAGTCAATGCTTTGTATCCACGTCCGCCGTCGGATCACACCTGCAAAGTTGGACATCCTGAATCTTCGGGTAAGAATTAATATTTGTTTAGAGTAAATATGTAATAATGATAATAATAATAATAATAATAATAATAATAATAATAATAATAATAATAATAATAATAATAATAATAATAAGGAAATTTGCAAGAAAAAAATAAAATAAATAAGAATCATGATATTACTAATACTACTACTAATAATACGTATTTTATATTTATCTATTTATTTTTAGACTCCCCACGACCGACTCCGAGTGGATTATCGGAAGATGCGTTCACTTCACCCGAAACTTCAGATTTGCGGGGGAGGAATTCGACACCTGCACCGGGTGAATATCATTTGATGATAAATAAATAAATAAAATGTTGTCATAATAAAAACTATGAACGCGTCGTATTGTTTTAGTGCACCTCCAAACTTAAATGGATAAGACATTTAGCGAGGAGTTGTTGAATATATTCAGATATCCCGCTCGTATAATTATCGCGGGTTATACAAATTCTGGCAAGACACACCTTTGTAATAAAATTGTGGGGAAATATCGATATGTATTTAACAAAATTGTTATTTGTGGTGTTTCATCGCATTCACTTCAGCAAAATCCTGTCCTTCAAGATAAAGTGGCAGTACACGAGGATATAATTAGTATTGATTCCGTGACGGAGGACGGTCCATACGCCAATCCCCCAACTTCACACACTCTTGATACTAGATGATAATTTCCTCACGGCTGCCAATTCTCAGGTAGTGGCAGATGGTTTTACCAAAGGGAGACATAAAAATCTATCCGTTATAATGATAACACAGAATGTCTTTTTCCCCGGAAAGTATGCCAGAACCATTACTTTGAATGCCTCACATTACATTCTTATGAAGAACAGAGACATCTATCAAATCGAATGTCTGGGCAGACAACTTTATGGAAAGGAGCACGCCAAAGACTTTGTAAAAATTTATAAGAATGCAGTACTTAGACGTGATCACGGTTATTTGTTGTGCGACTTAACGCCGAATACACCCGAGGAGATTGGGCTGCGTACGAATATTGTGAATGAGCCACCTTGCGAGAAAGTTTATCTGCTATGAATGCCGTCTTGGACGAACTTTATCGGGATATAACTAACCCCGCGGGCTTAGGAGGTGTGCAGGCGCTATACGCAGAAGGAAAAAAAAGGATCAAGAACTTATCCCTCCATGACGTGAGAAAATTTCTAGAGTCGCCGCACTTACACGCTTCATAAATTAGCCTGTTCGCAGCTAGGGTCGTAGACACCGATCAGCGCTAGAATTTTTAATTTTCTCCGCTTTTCCGGGGCAAAGGGGTGACTTAGTTAATTTAGAAACCGATGTGCAGAAAAAATACGACATGAATTGCTGCACATGTGTATTAAAAATTAAGAACATACCCTTAATGATATTATTCTTACTTACTGGTGCATGATAAGGCTTTGTTAATTGTATTATAAGATAAAGCTACAATTAGGTAATTATTATTTTTTCAGTAAGTATGAGCAGTAAAAATAAAAGGATGTTGATTTCGGCTTATACATTTGATCTGAGTGTGTTAAAAAATATTGGAAATCACTGTCACGTCCTATTTACGAAGGTCATCAGTGAAAAATTAAAAAAACAGCACCGCTGCCAGACGTACGACGTAGTATAGTAAGCGCCGTTAGAAAGACTGATATTTATCACTATGGGGACATTTTACTTCTAATAAACCCTTGCCATAGCATTTGCAGCTGACAATGCCATCAGGAGTTGCTCTGAGTAGCCTGCTAGTGTTTGTTGTGGTTTGCTGCCAGTAGCCGGGGATATAGTTATCGTACTGGAAAAAATTAAGTCTGCGACACAAAATTATATTTTCTATACATTACATGGATTTGCCTATTGTTTGGTACATTCAAATGAAAGTATGTATCGGTATACGCCCATTGAGGTCAGTAGAAAATGAAAAATTGCTTGCCTTGATACAAATATAAGCTGTTTTAAGAATATAATCTGAAATTTTGAATAGGGGCTCAAACGATGTCATATGCCGTCAGACATCATGAGATTAATTGATTTAAATTTCAGACGCATTAATATGCAACAATACAGCTGTGTAAGCTTGTAAAACTTGCACCAAAGAGTATTTATTTTTCGGCAAAAATTACAAAATCTGGCGCTGTCTGGTATCAAGATGCTCACTGCGAACAGACTAATTAGCCTGTACGTCTGGCAGTGGTGCTGTTTTTTTCTTCTTCACTGATCACCTTCGTAAATAGGACGTGACAGTGGTTTCCAATATTTTTTAACACACTCAGATAAAATGTATAAGCCGAAATCAACATCCTTTTATTTTTACTGCTCATACTTACTGAAAAAATAATAATTACCTAATTGTAGCTTTATCTTATAATACAATTAACAAAGCCTTATCGTGCACCAGTAAGTAAGAATAATAACATTAAGGTTATGTTTTTAATTTTAAATACACATGTGCAGTAATTCATGTCGTATTTTTTCTGCACATCGGTTTCTAAATTAACTAAGTCACCCCTTTGCCCCGGAGAAGCGGAGAAAATTAAAAATTCTAGCGCTGATAGGTGTCTACAACCCTAGCTGCGAACAGGCTAATTGACACGGAAGCATTTTCCTCGACGGATAATTGTCGCTCCTAAGCCGCGAGTCATATCATATTGACGTGCGACCTCGCGGATTTTTCGAAGCTACACAGACGTAATGGCGGCATACGATACGTCATGATTTGTCTGGATGTTTTCAGTAGGAACTTGCAAGTGGCGATGCTGGCAAGTAAATCCAGCCGTAGTAGCCTGCAGGCATTGAAAACAATTTTAGAGTCGGAGGTTTTTACAGGTGTCTCTCGTCTTTTTACCGACCAAGGCTCTGAATTCTATAATTCTGCAGTGAAACAATATTTATCTTCGAAAGGTATAACCCTGTATTCCAATTACTCACACGAAACTAAGGCGAGTTTAGCTGAAAGGGTCATCCGAACCATAAAGGCGAAAATATATAAATATCTCACCCAAAACAATACACTGACGTATATTGATGTCTTACCCACCCTGATAGACACATACAATCACACCCCACATCGCGGCTTGGGTAATAAGCAAACACCGACTCAGGTTCATCGCCTCCACGACTTGAATCAAATTAAGGTGCAGTTTAAACGCATGTATTTAAATCAGCCAAAATCAAAGAAGGCAGTCAGTCAACCCTTAGACATGGGGGACATTGTACGTTTGCAGCGAGCCTCCCGAACACAATTTAAATTCAATAAGGGTTATACCATCAACAATACCGAGGAACTATTTAAGATAAGATGCATCGACACCTCTCACAAGATACTCACGTATCATTTGAGGGATTTGGCGGGAGAGGATGTGTCTGGCGCATTCTATAAGGAAGAATTGATTGAAGCCTTCCTTCCAACGCATTACCAGGTCGATATATTGAAGTTGAAAAATGAGCGGGGTAAGAGAAAGTATCTCGTTCACTGGCGTGGTTATCCAAATAAATTTGACAGTTGGATAGATGCAGACGACTTAATAAGATATGGATGATGAAAAAACACTGATTTTGCAGTACAAAGACTTGGTTTTCCTCTTGTCTCACGTTCCCCCTAAATTGAGGAAGCAAGTCTTACATAATTTGAATAAACGCAAGGTCAACTGTATCTCGGAAATATTCTCCAATTTTTTAAAGAAACGTCTGAAAAAATTCAGGGATGATATTCGCACTGTTGCCTTAAAAATGACACACTTATATAAGAAGAAGGCCATATTACTGTCAAAAAGGAGGGGTAGTATACTGGTAGCATTACTGCCGATTGCCGTGTCCGCCCTAACAAATTTACTGCAGAGATGAAGGAATATTGCTTAGTCCCCGTCTTAGTGGCCGAGAAATACAGGTTTAGTCCACCAAATACCGCCGAGGTGACTTTTCAGCGGAAACAAACAATCCAAACAAAACGACAACAACAACAACAAAAAAATCAGCTTCCTCAGCCGACTTCCGCCACACCTCCGCCACCCCAAGCGGAGACGTCATACGGTAATCCACCATTAGAAGATTTGATTCGACTTGCCGTCCCACCTTCATTTAGAGAGTATGGTTTATCCCTTATGAAATTATTGGAGGGAAAACCTGGAATGAGCGAGGTAAGCTACTTCCCCCATTTTCGGGTTTAACCGTGTTTGACGTCATACGAGTACTCGGTGGTGTGAAGGATGACACGAAAAAACTTTCTGCGGAGAAGAGACCATTATTATCAATGCTACTTCGTCTGACTCAACTCCCCGCCAGTGCCATCCGAAATACGACTCAACGAAGTAAGTTGATGGGCAGTGGAATCACACGTCTCTGGGAAACATATTGAATAGGGGGAATAAAAAAAAATTACTCTCGTCTAGATGCAATGCATGAATCCGCGAGGAATAACCAAAAAAAAAAAAAAAAAAAAAAAAAAAAAAGATAAATAAATAAATAAATAAATAATAATAATAAACATTCACGTGTACGTTAATTGATGGATTGTGGACTGCGGTCATCCCCCTCCCCACTATCCACCCACCCACATAAATAACAATAACAACAACATATGTCCTGTCGCCACCTGCCTTCCCACGTCCCGATGTGTTTCCGTGAGAAAACACATCGGAAGGGAATCAGGTGGTGTAATTAATAAGGGTTGTGGTGCTCACCCACCCACATAAATATTGATAATAGCAGTGTATGTTCTCCTGCGTCCACCCCCCCACCCCAGCTACCCACCCCGTCATACCCTTTCACCCACCACCAGAGAACGCGGAGTCGGCAAATAATAATAATAATAATAATAAGAAGAAGAAGATGAAGAAGAAGAAGAAAAAGAAGAAGAAGAAGAAGAAGAAGAAGAAGAAGAAGAAAAAGAAGAAGAAGGAGAAGAAGAAAAAAAAAGAAAAAAATAAGAGAAGAAAGACAAAACAAACAAACAAAACATTAGCCACGTCACTTTAACGCACACACGAATCTCGGCCAATAAGCACGAGAAATTGCGACATATCCCCTCCCCCTTCTTCCAACTCTCACCAGCCGCACATTAATGAGGGTGAGGGAGTTGCTCTCAATCAGTCGTCAAGATGAGGTCAGTCGAGGGTAGACTGACCGACATTCGCTTCCGCGATCGCCGCTATTATATTGCTTACGCGGTGAATGCAGTCTCAATGGAGCCGTGTGGGATCGCGCGGGATTTGAAAACTATTAATCTATACGAGAACACGCATGCAACGAGAAAGAGATTTTATTCCTTTCATCGTGCTACAGTCGAAACCAGAGACGAGCCGGGTTGTATTATTATCCACGACCCCCCAACAGGAAGTAGTTATCTTCCACACCTCGTCGCCTGTGTGACGCAATATGGGTTGGGACAGGGCAGCGAGCGTAATGAGAAGGCGCGTTGGGCAATTGGTACGTCAAAGGACTTGCATTACGTGGAAGGACTCAAGATGGATACAACCATGAGCCGACGTCAGTATTTCCAGAATTGCCTGAAGAAAATTGCTATACTAGCCATGGGAAATAATGAAGTGGAGCAGATTATTTTTTTCGAAGGAATGGGCTGCAGGGGGCAATGTGAAGGGGAATGGAAGGATATTTATATGCCTATGATTGAAGATCTAGCCTTAAGACTTCAACCTTTCGGAGTTGAGACCATTCTTGTGAGGAAGTCTGAATAATATTCGCCTTCAATTCACAAATGTTTTGAATGAAAAAAAAAATTGTGTTGGGTGATTTACCCTATTAATAAAATAATAAAATGTACCATCGCCTTTACATAATCCTTTTGAATAAATAAGTTGTCAAGTTAAGTTCTCCCTGGTAGAGTGAGAGAGGGAGGGAGAGGGAAAGGAAAGGAGGGGGAGGGCGAGGAAAGAGATGGAGAGAGAGAGGGGGAAAGAGAGAAGGGAGAGAGGGATAGAGGGAGAGAGAGAGAGAGAGAGAGAGAGAGAGAGAGAGAGAGAGAGAGAGAGAGAGAGAGAGAGAGAGAGAGAGAGAGAGAGAGAGAGAGAGAGAGAGAGAGAGAGAGAGAGAGAGAGAGAGAGAGAGAGAGAGAGAGAGAGAGAGAGAGAGAGAGAGAGAGAGAGAGAGAGAGAGAGAGAGAGAGAGAGAGAGAGCGAGAGCGAGAGCGAGAGAGAATAAAAACTTTGATATGCGGCAAAACGAGTATAAATGTAATCCATGACTTGACTGGACGTTATTAATATATTTGATCATGGAGGGGGTGGAACACCAGGTTCCGGGTCGTTTCGCGCCTTTTCCCGTTCACATGTGAGTCGTTTCGCGCCTTTTCCCGTTCGCCCAGGGTCGTTTCGTGCCTAGTCCCGTTCGCCCCGGATCGTTTCGCGCCCAATCCCGTTCGTCCCTCTTTGTGTTTCTCCTATTCCTGATCACCCCGGGTTGATTGGTATTACTAATTGGAAAATAACAGCTATTAACTGATTATAATTGATTATAATTGACTATAAGAAAAGTTAAAAGTATTGAAAAGTTTGTATTGCTGATATCTGGAATTTCACCTGTCATATGGACCTAATAAATCTACATCCATCAGCTCTGGTTCGCGTCGAGTACATCCTGTACAAACAAAGTTGATGTCAACTCGGTTCTTGATGGCATTTCTATACTGCTGAAAGGTAATTCCACTGTCACAAGTACGGTGTTGCCATCGCTCACACACATCACAACTAATAGTATGTTAGCGAGGTCTTACTACACGATCACAACTGATACATAAGTGTGCCATTGTCGAAGGAGAAGTGAGAATGAACTGCAGTTGTTATTGCTTAGGTGTTTAACGCCTGGCTGTCTGGGAAGGACTGGGGATGTGAGTGAAGGAATGATGTGAAATCAAAACTGCCTGAAAGATTATTTGCAGTCAGGTCAAGTGAGGTTATTGTTTTGAGGTCAGGTATGTTCGTGTGTGTGTGGATTAGGTCTCCGCATACCAAGCAATTATCTGTCTTGTTCTGTCTCTTTATGTATTTGTTGTATTTCTCTGACTTTTCCTGTCCGTCCATCTGTTCATCTGTATTAATGATGAGGATGATGATAATAATAATAATAATATTATTATTTTTTTAAAATATTATTATCATTATTATTATTATCATTATCATTATTAAGGTGTAGTCTGAAAAAGGGAACAGAGAAATGTGGAGAGGGGATTAGGGGTGGGGGAAGGGTAGTGGGAGTGGGAATGGGAGTGGTCAGGTGAGGCTTGTGGGGTGTAATTATAACATTTCCCTAAGGCAGCGTCAGATTACCTTACTTGTATATATATACATATATATATATATATATATATATATATATATATATATATATATATATATATATATATATATATATATTTGGTAACGTTTGTATTGTAATATTGATGTTATCCCTTTTTGATTATATATATATATATATATATATATATATATATATATATATATATATGTATATATATATATATATATATATATATATATATATATATATATATATATATATGTATATATATATATATATATATATATATATATAATATATATATATATATATATATATATATATATATATATATATATATATATATTTATATATATATATATATATATATATATATATATATATATATATATATATATATATATATATATATATTTATATGTGTGTGTGTGTGTGTGTGTGTGTGTGTGTGTATTTAATTTCGTCAAATAGCGTATCGGGACGAAACGACCCACTTACCGGGACGAAATAACTCACTATCAATCAGGTTCTGTATCGGACGAAACGACCCACTTACCGGAACGAATCGACCTGACGCGAAACGACCCAGTACGAACGGGAGAATGGGCGAAATGACTCGATACCGAACACCACCTGTATCTGACGAGCTTGGGTAACGCTGATCTTTTCCCACACAACCAGCCAAATCGTTTTGAAAATAGAATAAATCCTCCCATCCATCTCGATCCAAATAAGGAATATGAAATCGGTCTGATAAATTGTTTTTACCCAAAACAGTACTTAGGTCTAGCGACGAATGATTAGCCTTGCAGAATAGAAATATGGGCGATAGCACACGTCGATGAAAATCGTCTGTATAAACTGCATTCGTACACGCCTAGAACGAATATAGAGGTTGGCGATACGAGTTATATGGTGAGTGTCATTAATGTCGAATTGACTGAAGAATTAAAAAGCAATATGAAGGCGGAGTATAGTCGATATTTTGCGGGTGATCAATTTTTGAACTATAATGAAAAGGCGAGAAAGGTGGAGCGCATCTTTCGAAGTGGACAATGCTGCGATGACAGTCATGTCTGTTCTCTGCTCATGAAATTTGGATCCAGGATGGGTCAAGTCTTGGGTTTTGATCAGCACGCAAAGTATGATTTATACAGTTCGCGCACAGGTGCCAACGGTAACCCCTCCTTCATTCCAGCTCCTTTCCCACCGCGAATAGATGGTGGGATAGATTTTGCACTATTTCACACCGACTGTGTGACCCCGACGCTATATGGCGGGCAGAATGTAAATTTATTAGAAGTCATTAGCATGGAAGCTTCCGGCGGGAAAGATTTCCATCAAATTGCTTATAAAACGCTAAGTAAATCAATTATCAATTCGATTGCAATTAAACTCACGGATCAAGTTGGTAGACCCATTTACTTTGGGAGGGACAAGTCAATCACAGTCTTACTCCACATCAGGCAGAAATAAATAAATACTTGGCAAGTAGAGTCGTCATCTTATTTGAGAGGTAGCGGCCATCATGTCGAGAGCGTTCTCACTCCCCACTCGATCGGAATATGACGTGCCTTTTGCACAAAGTAGGAGTGGAGGTCTAGATGATATCAGGGTTTTTATTCCACCTCATTCGGGAAGAGGGGGGAGAATTTTTTCCGTGTTAAGCGGTTTCGCTAAAGAAGCGATTTCTTTTCTCGCACGCACGGTTGTTTCTGAAGCGATTCAAATGGGGAAGGGGGCTTTATTAGACGTATTAGAGGGGAAGCGACTTCGTGAATCATTAAAAAATAGAGGCATCACGGCAGCGAAGGGGGTGGGTGAGAGGTTAGTTCGAGGAGGAAGAGTAACACGTCCAGGTGGAGGAGTAACACGGAAGAAAGGTAGAAAAAAAAAGAAGAAGAGAAAACAGACTACCAGGCAACTGAAAAGAAAGCCCTCTCGAAGCTGCTATAAATCCTTCATTTTCAATATGCCGCATTTAGTTTAACCGTGAGGATGACCCATTATGGGGTGGACGTTCAGGTGGGTGCCACGAGTACACCCCTGATTGATTATCTCACCGCCGTGAGCGAACATTTTTCGCAGGTGACGCGGTCGAGGACGATCGAATCCTCCATCGCCTCGAGGAGTAAATTGGATGTCCTCCCAGTTAATTTGGACGGGAATGCTAATAATAATCATGCGGGAATCAGCGATTCCTACATAGAATTTAGAGTGCCTGGAGTGCCGGGACAATTTCTAGATCTGTCAACGTTGTCTCTAGAATGGCGAGTTAGTGTAATGAAAAATGATGGCTCGTCATTAGACGACGAAGATCACGTCGTATTCACTAATGGTTTGAATAATCTTGTGCGTGTTATTTCAACGAGCAAATGGTAGAGTCAAATGCACTTTTCAATTACCACGCTTTCTTCAAGATGATTATGACAATCCCTCAGGATAAAATCGATTCTATCGGTCGTGCTGCATTCTACCACCGCGATTATGAAGGGGTGAAAGGTATTGTAAATGAATATGACGATGCATACTTCAAGGGGGTCAATAATGACGAGAAAATTATGATAAAAAATTGTATAACTCATGGATTATCGATCATGGCACCATTATCATCAGATATTGCCAGCCTCGGTGCTTACCTACTTGATTCTGTCGACGCAAGAATTCGATTAGAATTGGCTAACAAAACATGGATTCTCAATTCACATCAGACCGCCGACAACTTCAAATTTAAATTGGAATTGGTTAAGTTGTGGGTCGATCGCGTCACCCCTCATCCACCTGCCTTAGAATCGATGAATGGTGCTCTAAGTCTGAAGGCGATGCAATACAAATATAATAGAACGCTTTATAAAACGTATGTCTTAGGGGCCAATCAAACGTCTTTGGTCGCCGAATTACCTTTTGCTCAAATCATATCCCAAAACTTGACTATGATTATTGTGGACATGGACAGCATGCAGGGAGTAATGAATAAAAATGGATTATATTTTCACCACGCTGACCTATCACACATCCATATCACGATGAATGGAGCGACAGTCTACAATGTCCGCAGTTCTTTCCCGCATCACGCGTCAAAATTATTTTACTCCACTCTTGAATCGTTAGGCTTGCAAACGCGTAACTCGTTAACATTTGACGCCTTCAATAATGGCAGGGCGGTGACATTTTTTAACTTTGTGACGGAGGACGTTCATAATGCAATCCCCCTCGATAAATCAGGGAATCTAAAAATTAATCTGTCATTTGCTAAAGGACATAATCAAAATCGCGTCATCATGTTTTTCGCTGACACTACTGGCATCATAGAAATTGACAATTATCGTCACGTTCGTTGCATTGTCCGTGCGTAACAAGTCATGAACGCACGTGAAATACAGAACAGTCTACCGGGCGTCTTGGGCGATCGAGTATATTTCCTAGGCTGTCATGGGCAGAGTCATGTGTCAGACCTAATACATATTGCTAGAAAACAGGCGAAACCATGCGTTTTCATCATCAATACACTGAGTGAATCGATGGGCCACAATTACATGGGTCATTGGATTACGGTTTATCTTAATTTTCAAAGTCGGACAATTGGCTATTACGATAGTTATAACTTGCATCCCAAATTCAACTCTCCTTTCTTACATCAATTCATGCAAAAATTTCCACATATGAAGATTAGCACATTAAATTATCGATTCCAAGGCTTGAGTAGCCTTGTATGTGGCATTTATTGCATGTATTTTTGCTTTTTGCTCAGCCATCACACGTTAAAACGTGCAATATGCATTATTCATGCCACCTTCAGAAAAAGTCAGTTTCTACAAAATGACAAGAAAGTAACACGTCTTGGCTACACGATATTCCGTCGAATGCCGTTCTGCCTGAAGACATTCTGTCAGCGTGGTAACGTGACGTCATGTCGATCTGTCTGTGCGATTCGCTAAAGAACCGGATGTAGGGGCGGAGCGAACATTTTTTTTATCGGAGGCAGTCGATTCGAAACTTCACCATAAGAGGCGTGGGTGAGTCTCCTTTTATTTGAAATAACTTGTCCTCGTCATTGTGTGTCTGTAATTCACTGTCACAGTCTGCTGCTAGTCTCTCTCGAGACAGCCGGCCGTTCCCTTATGGAAAGAGCTCTTAGAAAATGTGCCATTTGAGACCCCTTAGAAAATGTGCCATTTGAGACCCCTTTGAAAATGTGCCATTTGAGACCCCTTAGAAAATGTGCCATTTGAGACCCCTTAGAAAATGTGCCATTTGAGACCCCTTAGAAAATGTACCATTTGTTACAGCCTTAGAAAAGGTGCCAACTGGAGACCCCTTTGCCATATTGAGACTCCTTTGCCACGGAGGGTCCGTTCTCTCCCTCCCCCCAGGGGGGGAGGGGGGCAAAGGGGTCTCAATATGGCAAAGGGGTCTCCAGATGGCACATTCTCATCTACTGACAAATATATCAATAATTAACACGCTAATCTAAGCTCACAATTGACTTTAGAATTATATTGAAGATGAAGATTAACATTATCAAAATCAATTTTATATTCTTCCAAAATTGATGTATAAACAACTATTATATTATTTTATTGCCATATATGGCAATAAAATTTACTTAACTTGACTTTACTTTGTGTGCGTAATATCCATGCCTGCGGATGAGCGCATCATCCACATGCACAGACACACACACACACACACACACACACACACACACACATACACACACACACACACACACACACACACACACACACACACACACACACACACACACACACACACACACACACACACACACACACACACACACACACACACACACACACACACACACACACACACACACACACACACACACACACACACACACACACACACACACACACACACACACACACACACACAAACGTTCACAGATATCCACACATACAACTATCTATGCCTACGGATATGAGCGCAACATCCACACGTATGCACACACATACAACAACCTCCTACCCCACACACACAGAAATACGTACACATACACACATACCTGGTCTATGGAGGTAATATCCATGCCTGCGGATATGAGCGCAGCGTCTATGGGCGCACGCACACGTTCCAATATATCCGCGCACATGTCTTCGAACTCTTCCCTCTTGAGTGGAAGTTGGAAGTCCCCTTCATCAAGTATTTCCTCCACCTGAGGAGGACGAGGAGGAGGAGAAGGAGGAGGAGAAGGAGGAGAAGGAGGAGGAGGAGGAGGATATAATTTCATTAGATATAATAAAAAAAATAATGATAAGAAGAAAACAAATTTATATACACCCAAAAATATCACCACAACCCCCCCCCCAAAAAAAAAAATCACCCTAGTCCCCCCTTTAAAATAAAAACATTATTGGGGATCCGAAACTGTACCACTTATATATATATATATATATATATATATATATATATATATATATATATATATATATATATATATATATATATATATATATATATATATATGCCAGAGGTATGGGGATCTATGAAGGAAGAGGTTGCTGTATGTGTAATTATGAATACTATTATTATAATTTATGATCATTATTATTATTATTATTATTGTTATTATTATTATTATTAAAGTTATTATTATTATTATTATTATTATTATTATTATTATTATTATTATTATTATTATTATTATTATTATTAATATTATTATTATTATTATTATTATTATTATTACTACTATTATTATTACTACTATTATTATTTAATGTTTATCTACTTACGTATGAATGTACTTTGCAATTTTATTCATGAATACTCGCATATTTGGTCACCGAGTGGATTAGAAAGAGAATATAAAAGCATAATTAAAATTAAAGTTATAATTTAGCTATCAGATGATGCACAATCTGTTCAATATCTTATAATATACAGCTTTGAAGGCAATGAGGAAAAAATAATGTTTTTTGAGAACAATAAATGTAATATTGTTTCGGTTGCTTACATTCTATTATCATTATACTATAATTTATAAAAAAAAAAACGAGCGTTTTCTGTTTTCTTTAGTGGTCTATACATTTTTTACGTCAACTTCATATTTTTTGAATTACGTATTTGATCAAAAGAGTTACCGCCGTCCGTCTCGGGGAGAGACTTGGATTCCGTTATATTGTTGGAGAAAATCGTTTCCCCTATACAAACTAATGCTTATACATGGGTTCATGTCAAGGTTATCATTCTAAATTCAAGAAAACTGGCTCAATATAGCTTGTTACATAAGAACATAAGAATATAACAATATAAAGAAGCTACAAAAGGCCCGGAGGCCTGCATTAGGTAGTTTATGTTACTCCAATACTCCCTTATTACCTACACCCACTTCTCATTCCCATCCATGAAGTGGTCTAGTCCTGCTACTCCAATACTCCCTTATTACCTACACTCACCTCTCATCCCCATCCATAGAGTGGTCTAGTCCTGTTACTCCAATACTCCCTTATTACCTACACCCATCTCTCATCCCCATCCATGAAGAGGTCTAGTCCTGTTATTTCAATACTCCCTTATTACCTACACCCATCTCTCATCCCCATCCATGAAGTGGTCTAGTCCTGTTACTCCAATACTCCCTTATTACCTACATCCACCTCTCATCCCCATCCATGAAGTCGTCTAATCTTCTTTTAAAACTTCCTATTGTCTGTGCACTAACTACCTGCTGACTGAGTCTGTTCCAATCATCTACCATCCTATTTGTAAGCCAATTGAAAATGTACAACTTTAATTCATGTGCTCTTTCACGTTTCTGTGACGGAAATACTCATTTAACTTTTTTTTTTTTTTAGCTGTGGAGACAATGAGGAAGATATTAATGTTTTTAAAAAAAATAAATAAATGTGACATCAATATTTGTTTTCATTTAAAAATCTAATTATCTATTTACATACAAGTTAATGATTTACTTTGAATAATATCATATGATTCACGATGTATTCTGATTTGACTACAAAGTTTGAACGTTGTCACTTTGGCGGCAACTTATAGAAAGAAAGAAAGCATCGCTGCCGTGAGTACGGAGTCCAGTGAGTGAACTGTGTGTGTGTGTGTGTGTGTGTGTGTGTGTGTGTGTGTGTGTGTGTGTGTATATACAGTGGAAAAACTAAAGCCTTGTGTACACCATAAAACACCAACACCAAGTGTATAAATACCTCCTAGCAAGGACTGTACGCTAGGAGTAGCGCTAGAACCACGGTAGAGTGCAGATCTACCTCTCTCAGCCGCAACCACACACGCCACCCCAACCTTATTTACGGTTCGGTGGGTGCCTTACAAGTGTCCAAGTGCAAGATTTACTGCAATATTGAGTCCCGCCGCATCGACAGCCGACGAACGGCAAATAGACTCATGCTGACTGACGACGGCTGTGACCCGCCGGCAGCTGCTGCCGCCCACGCTGCCGCCCACATGGACGCCACCACCACTGTCCTCAAACGGACTCGCTCTCCTTTTCCATCGTCTGGTGAGACCCACGAACATTCAGCTAAGTCCACCAAATGCAATGCTCGCTCCTTCGCCCAAGTAGCTGCTTCACCACCCTCACCTAACGCTAGAGCTGTGCCCCCACGCCAACCTCAACCATTGCAACCTTCTTCTTCTAAATTTATCATCATCCGCTCTGCTGAGGGAAACAGGTGCTTTATTCACCCTGGTAAAGTGGCCAGGGCAATCTACTCCTCCATATTTGGCAAATAATATATTGAGAAGACCCTAACCATCACAAGTGGCGGCAGGGACATAAAATTCGAGGTAACCAAGCTCGAAAACCTCTCTTGACCTCCTGAGTCGGTCACCACGCTGGGGGAGTGGTCTGTTAAATGCTGGGTTGTGACAGACGATGACCCCACCTACATGTTTGGGAGGATATACCCAGTATCCCCCGAAATGGCCACACAAGACATACTTACCAACCTTATCATACTTGACGATGCCCCAACTCAAATCATAGATGTTTTAAGACCCCCAGCTTTTGTTAGGGAAGGGCAGACGATGGCCAATATGGCCATTCGTATTAAGTTTAGAGAGGCCCTCCCTGATAGGATTGCCCTAAACTCTGCAGTGTACTGTGTTAGGCCCTACACCCTCCCTGTCCTCAGGTGCACCCGCTGCCTTCTGTTTGGCCATGGCAACGTCTCCTGCAACGGCAAAAACCGCTGTGGGAGGTGCAGTAGTTACCATGACGCCGAGGTTTGTACCCGGCCTGAAACATGCTTTTTCTGTGATGGCAACCACCGCCCCACCTATAGGCAGTGCCCGGCATACCTCCAGGCACTGCAACTACAGCAGCTCCAACATGAGCCTGACCACATATAACGGAGGTTAAGCGTAAGCTGAGGAGCATCCGCCCAGAGTCCTTCAGACCAACCTCCTCACCAGAGGAGAATACAACACCTCCTCAGGCACCCCCACCTGCACCTGCCCCACAACCAGCCCCTCCCAAGCCACTTAGCCCTAAGGTCACAGTAATTCCTTTGGCTGCCCAGGACTGCTCCACCCCTCAACGCCCATCCACTAACCTATGCACACCTCAAACACCCAAATCCCAGAGGGGCCGTCCCTCTCCCAGGCGTCGGCCAAAACCTCACTCTTGCCCCAGCTCTCCTAGGAGGGATACCCGTTTACAGGAGGTACTCCTTCTTCCCACACCCGTACCACCTCGCCCTCTATCCCAACCCACTCCTATCCCACCTCATCCTGCTCTTCGCCTACTTCAACCCATCCCTCTCCCACCTCAACCCACACTTCCCCAGCCTGAGCTTCAGCCCCATGCCACACAGCCAGCAGCCCAGCAGCCCAGCAGCCCCTGCCCTCACAGGGCAGTGCATGCCTTGAACCTCCTACGGCACCTTCACAGGTCCAGCATGCTTCGGGTCTCTCCTTATCTGCCTTCATTATGGGATTAGCTCCACTTGCACTTAAATTTATCAATCTTCTCCTAACAGATTCCAGCCTTCAAGAAAGCCTCTTCCAGTGCTTGCCAGGACTATTCTCATTCTTCACATCACTCACGCAGTGAATTCTGTTCTCCCCTCTCATTTCATACTCTGGAATGCCCGGTCCCTGTACTGGAAACTTCCAGTCTTTAAAACCACGCTGTCTTCCTATTCACCTCTTGTTGTTGGTGTCTGTGAGACGTGGCTCACTGACGCATTCTCCCCTTCCTTCCCCAACTATTCTTCTTACAGAGTGGACAGAGGGGACAGGCGGAGCAGGAGGCGTCCTGCTACTGCTTGTCCACCAATCCCTCTCTTCTAGCCTTCTCACTATCACTCCCTATCCCGGGGATAGACTAGAGTACCTGGGGATGACTATTACCTTTAACTCAGGGCCCCTTCAGATCCTTTTAATTTACAACCCATGCTTGGATATCTCCCTTCAGGAGTTCCAGCATTTGTTTTCACAGCTTTCCTCCCCAGCTTTAATAATGGGTGATTTTAACGCCCATCACGACTTCTGGGAACCAGCCCTCCCCAGGAGCCGAAGAAATCGTTCGGGTCTGTCCCTCTTGACCTTCCTGGTGCAACTTTCTCTCTCCTTACTCCACCTGGCCTCCCTACCAGGACTGATCCAGTTTCAGGGAATCCCTCTACCTTGGAACTTTGCCTGGGGAATGGCCTTCTCCTCCTCACCACTATAACAACTGGCCCTTACAAGGGGAGTGACCACCTTCCTGTCGTAATTTCCTTTCCTTCAATACCAACACCCCTCCCTTCATCACGCAGACCTCGTTGGTTCTTTAAAAAGGGAGACTGGGGCTCTTTTCAAAAAGAGATTAATTCAATAACTCCTCCCACCATCTTCCCTTCACAAAGTCAAATTCAATACCTTACAGACACCTTGGTGGATGTAGGGTCCCACCACTTTCACCTCGTCACTTCCCGTCCCTTCCGCTCCTTCCTGATCCCCTGGTGGTCCCGAAGGTGTGCAGCAGCCTTTCAGGCCAAACGACATGCCTTTAAAATGTGGCGTAAGAATCCCATCCCTCCCCTTCGCAGTCGCTTCAGACCTTTAGAGGCCCAGTGCAAGCGTATTATTCTTGATGCGAAACGTTCTTCGTGGGCCTCCTTTTGTGCCTCCCTGTCCTTTTCTTCCTCAGTCTCCCAGGCTTGGTCTTTCTTCAGGAAAATGGTTCACCCTCAGCCCCCTCTCACCTTCCCGTTAACTAGTAACGGTGTCCTCCTTGTCAACAACGTCCAAAAAGCCGAGTGCCTTGCCTCTAACATACACACTGTCCTCGGCTCCCCTGACCCTATATCTCCACCTGTGTTACCCCCTTCTTCACACGGCCACACAACTAGCACAGCTATAATTCCCCAGGAGCTTTCATCAGCTTTACAAGCACTGTCTGTTGGGAAGGCGACGGGGCCGGACAATGTCCGGAATGAGTTTCTTCGCCGCCTCCCAGATCCTCTGATCTTCCTCCTCCTGAACGTGTTCAACGCCAGCTGGCAGTCTGGCACGTTCCCTTTTGTGTGGCGTCATGCCATCACAATTCCTATTTTCAAACCTGGCAAGGACCCGTCGGAGGCTTCCTCCTACAGGCCCATCAGTCTACTCTCTAACTTCAGTAAGGTATTAGAACACATAGTGCATGACAGACTAACATGGTGGTTGGAATACAAACACCTTTTTCCTCCGAACATGTTTGGCTTCCGTCCTCACCGGGGCACGCTGGATGCCCTGCTCCAGCTAGAGCACCACATTCAGGAAGGATTTAACCACAAGCAATTCACTCTGGTAGCTTTTCTTGATCTCAAAGGAGCTTTTGACTCCTCTTCACATAATGCCATTATTGAAAAACTTTCCCGCCTGGGACTCAATGGTTCCCCACTCAATTGGGTTCAGTCCTTCCTGTCTTTCAGGTCCTTCTCTCTGGTGGTAGGTAACTCCTACTCTAGGTCTTACCCAGTCACCAGAGGTGTCCCATAGGGTTTTCCTCTCAGTCCTCTCCTTTTCAATGTCTTACTTTCAGACTTTCCCTCTTCTCCATGCACACATGCACTCTTATATGCTGATGACATTTCCCTCCTTTGCTCTGCTTCCACTATCCAGGAGGCTCAACTTAACCTTCAACGTGGACTTGATGCCATAGACTCTTGGACATCACGTTGGGGCCTAACGGTGAGTGCCCAGAAGTCTAACCTTCTGTGCTTCACCAGAAGGCGAATACCCAACATACCTGTGGTCACCATCAAAGGTTCATCCATTCCCTTCAAAACCCAACATAAGTTTCTAGACATAGTAGTGGACGGCCTCCGTCTAACCTGGGGCCGTCACATACACTACCTGGTGACCTCATGCCTTAAAAGACTAAACTTAAAGAAGTCCCTTGCAGGGGTCAAGTGGGGTGCGGACAGGCATACCCTCCTTCGTTTCTACTGTGCCTATATCTGGAGTCGCTTAGACTACGGATGTGAGGTTTATGGGGTGGCCTCACCTTCATTTCTCCATAAATTGGATGTCATTCAAAACACAGCCACGCGTATAGCCTTGGGAGCTTTCAGGTCCTCCCCAGTCACAGCCCTTCAGGCAGAATCCTCCCTATCCTCACTGTCACACCGACGCTCCACCCTCCTTGTCCGCACCTACACCAAACTTGCATCCTCTCCCAGCTGCCACGCCCTCCACTCCCTCCTTCTCCGACAGAGTTGGGCACCACTTCTTGGCCCCCTACCATATCAAGCCCACACACCATTTGTAGAAAGAGCCCTATCCTTCTTTGACTCCCTACGGGTGACCTCCCCTCCTTTCTCACTCTCGAGAAGACTTCCCCTTTGGGCCCTTGGTTTCCCCTCTTCTCCTTAATATCCTTGACACTGCACACAGACATACAATGGTCAAAGGCACACTGTCCGGTGCAGGGCAGGATAATTTTCAACAACCTCCTGCACACTCACTACCACAACTCCCTCCACATATACACTGACGGCTCCCGCCTCCCAACACCTCCCTCTGTTGGAGCTGCTATGTATGTCCCAGTACGTTCCACTGCCACTGCCCGGAGGCTTCCGGCCTCTGCCTCCATTCTGACGGCAGAACTCTTTGCCATCAGAGAGGGCCTCAGGTTTGCCACCACACTCACCTCCCCTTGCTCAGTCACTCTCTTCTCAGACTCCCTCTCAGCCCTCCAACTCATCCGGCGCCACCGCCCCAAAACACACCACTCTCTCTGCTTCACCATTCACCACTTTCTTCTCCAACTGTCCTTTTCTGGCTTCTCCATCCACTTTCAGTGGGTCCCCTCACACGTCGGCGTCATGGGCAACACAGTGGCCGATAGAGCGGCAGCGGAGGCACACTCCCACCCCTTCCCCATGCACCTTCCCACTGACCAGACTGATTCACTGACTAACCTCCACACAGCCTGTAGACTACACTGGGACACAGACCTGAATAACACCCTACAGTACATCTCACTTGGACGCATTAGACACACGACACCACTGGTGGACCTACTCTCCCAACCGTGCCCTTGACACTGCCGTCACCAGATTCAGAATTGAACACAGCTGCCTAAACTCCCACCTACAAAAGCTGGGCATGACTGATGACCCCCACTGCCCTTGGTGCCCTACACAACCAGACACCCCAGAACACCTCCTGCTTCACTGTCCTCGTCACCACTCCCACCGCATGGCACTCCTTCACTCACTCTCGTCTCTCCACCTCCGCAGACCAACAATAACAAACATCAACAGATTCTGATCCACTCATTCATCTGCAACCTGCACTTTTGGGGCACTAGAGGCTGTGGCACCACAGTTTGCACGGTCCCATCAAATTCCCAAGAAGAAGAAGAAGACTGTACACTAGTATAGAGTATAGAGTCCTTGGTGGTAGGATCCTACCACGCTGTCCTTGCCACCACTCCTCCCACGCTGAGCCTGAGTTCCCCCCCCACCCCCCCCCAACACCTTCCTCCAGACTCCAGAGGTCAGGTGAGGTCAACTCAACACCATCTGATCCACTCACTCATCTACACTAGATGCTGTGGCACCACAGCACCACAGTTTGCACGGCCCAACCAACACAACAACAACATTCCCACCACATGGCATTCCTCCACCTCCACTGGGTCCACTCACTGTCGTCTCTTCCACTCCGCAGACCGTCTTAGGTGACTCTCAACACCCTGATCCTGGGTCTGCCCCTGATCCTGCCCCTGGCCCTGCCCCTGTACCCATCACATTCCCAGCCACAACCACAACCACAACAACATCAAGTGGTGACTGTGTTGTCACTGTTGTGGTGCTTAAATAGGTGTTTTATCTAACAGGTGGGCGACTAGAGATAAGAACATAAGAACAAGAAATGAGGAGACTGCAAGAGGCCAGTTAATGACCTACACAAGGCAGTTCCTTGTCCCCTCACTCTTGGAATAATCCAGTATTTAGCCATCCCACCTGTCATCCCTATCCATACTCTCATCCAACCGTCTTTTAAAGCTACCTATTGACTCAGCACTTACTACGTGTCTATCCAGCCTATTCCAATCGTTCACGACTCTGTTTGTGAACCAATATCTACCTATGTCTGTCCTGAATCTAAGTTTTTCTAGCTTGTACCCATGTCCACGTGTCCTATCCTAGCTACTAAATTCTAAAACCTGATCAATTTTTCCCTTATTAATTCCTTTTACCCGTTTGAAAACCTCAATCATATCCCCTCTTGCCCTCCTTCTCTCAAGGGAGTGGAGATTAAGACGTTTTAATCTATCTTTGTAGGATAAATTTCTCAGCCCCTGAATCATCTTGGTCATTCTTCTCTGAACTGCCTCCAAGGAGCCTATATCCTTCCTATAATAAGGGGACCAAAATTGAGTTGCATAATCTAGGTGGGGTCTGACTAACGCTAAACACAACCTCAGAATGACCTCAGAACTCCTATTTGTCACATACCTACTAATAAATTCCAGTATCTTGTTGGCCCTATTTCTAGCTATAATACCCTGTTCCCTGGGGCGCAAGTCACTGCTTATTTGAACTCCTAAGTCCCTCACACTATATGACCTTCCTAAGGTAGTGTTATTTAATGTGTAGTCTACAGACCAATTTCCTTTACCTACGCTCATAATACTACACTTGTTAACATTAAACTGCATCTGCCATTTCTCTGACCACTCCTACAGCCTATTTAAGTCATCCTGCAGCATCCTAGCATCGTCTAAATTCTTTACCTGTCTTCCTATCATTGTGTCATCGGCAAATTTACTGATATCACTATTTATTCCTGTCTCTAAGTCATTTATATAAATTATGAATAACAATGGTCCTAGTACTGATCCCTGTGGTACCCCACTAGTGACATTACCCCATTCTGATTTCTTCCCATTGATTTGTACCTTCTGTTCCCTACCAGTAAGCCATCCCCTAATCCATTCTAGTACCTTCCCACCTATGCCGTGAACCTTAACTTTACTTAATAGTCTCCTATGGGGTACTCTGTCAAAGCCTTTATTGAAGTCCAAATAAACTATATCATACTGATCCCCCTTATCTTTTGTTTCAAATACTTTTCTATAGAAGGATAATAAATTTGTGAGATATGACTTCCCCTTGCTAAAACCATGTTGACTATGTCTAATTAGCTTGTGTTCATCTAAATGTTTCCTAATTGCCCTTGCTATGATAGCTTCTAACATCTTGCCTACCACTGATATTAAACTAATTGAATGGTAGTTACTACTTTCTGCCTTATCTCCTTTCTTGAATGTAGGAACTACATTTGCCTGCCTCCATAGACTAGGTACTACTCCTGTGTTTAGTGATTCTCTAAAAATTATTGCAATAGGTTCAACGAGTTCTTCTCTACATTCCCTAAGAATCCTCGGAAAAATGTCGTCCGGCCCTGGAGATTTAGTCTTTTTAAGTCTATCTATTTCCCTGCTAACTACTTCCCTACTTATGACTATTTCGCTTAATTTATCATCCTCTTGTCTCCTAAAGATCTGTACTGGCTCCAGTTCCCTACCCGACTCTTCTTGAGAAAATACGGACAAGATGTATTTATTTAATTCCTTACTAATATCCTCACCATTTTCTATCAAGCTGCCATCCATTCCTTTAAGAGGTCCTATTCTTTCCTTTGTACAACTGATAGAATCCCTTTGGATCCTTCAGTGTTTTGTCTCCTGTGTGTACGTAGTAAGTGTGTATTGTGTAAGAAAGGCGTAGTTTTCGAGGAACAGGTGAAAAAAAGGTAAGATAAGTGCCACGTGTGTCACCTTAGGATCACAGTGTAAACTAACCCCTAACACTGCTTACAAAGCTTGGTTGGGAGTTTCCCTGTGGCTAGAAATGCATTTTAAGCCAAAACACCAATTTTTGTATATCTTTTCCCGGTATTATTTTACATCTTCACCACAATGCTCTACAGAATTCATTGTTATATTTTGACATTACCTGATGCATTTTAAGAAAGTTTTCTTAATCACATTTCTGTCGGAAATTGTTAGTTTGTGAGATATTCAATGTTTTCTGTGAGACCTTCTCTTTGAAAAGTAAAGTAGTTTTGTTTAAACAAGGTTCTGTTATTTGTCATGTAGGTTAAGGTTTGGTTGATATAGGTTATGTTAGATTAGGTTAATATAGAAGCTATCAAATGTTCTCTATGACCAAAATTAAGGAGTTGGACGAGGTGCAGTCCCAAGACGTAGACGTAAACAAACGCCATTATGGTAAAGATGTAACATTTTACCCTTTGTCCCTATAGCCAACAAGCTTGGGAGCCACTTGGGAAAGCGGACTTTTAGGATGGGGAACCAAATATAGGCCATGTATAGCAATACAAAATAATCTAGGATGAAAAACTTTTTTTAAAATAATGGCACAGCTTACAGGTACGGCAGCCGTACCTTTAAATGCTCGCTTATAGATACGGCACGTGCCTAACTTTTGGGTAATGAAATATAAAAAGCTTACTAGGTCTTGTGTTCAGGGACGCCGGGTGCATCCTTTGGGCGGCCTGGTCACTGTGTCCTCCCTGAGGGTTCCTGCATTATTAACTCCCACCTCCCACCACAGGTGTGCTGCCAGAAGTAGTGTTGCAATGGCTGACGTGAGGCCGGGCACCAACGGGAATGGCCGGGACCGGCAGCAGCAGCAGCAGGCGACCCCGGGCGTGAGGACCCGCCCTTGTAACCACTGCGGGAAAGTGTGCTCCGGTAAGGCTGCCCTTGCCAGACACATCCTCTCCCATGCTGGCAGGACAAGGGTGAGGTGTGACCACTGTGGGACAGTGTGCACTTGTAAGGCTGATCTCAAGAACCACATGCTCACCCACCACCCTAATGTGGGAAGCTTCCAGTGCAACAAGTGTGAAAAAATGTATAACTTAAAAGGGCACTGAGCGGACCCCAGCAACAAAGATAGGCAGGAATGCCAGACAGAAGTTCAGCCAAAGGGAGGAGAAACTCAGAATGGAAAGGTGGAAAGATCATAGAAGGGCAGGAAGATTCCAAGAAGAACTGGAAAAAAGTTACATTGATAAAGAAGAGTCACTCAGATGGATAAGGAACGGAGATCTAGGCTATGACGGAGAAAGGCTGATAATAGGGGTACAAGACCAAGGCCTCCTAACGAACTGATTCAAGAAAATGGCTGGCATATCAGGAAACGACCAGTGTAGGTTTTGCTATGCAGCAGTTGAGAGTGTTAGCCATCTGATCTCAGCATGCCAGACCCTCCTAGCAGATGGTCACTACACAGCCCGCCACAACAAGATCTGTAAATACCTACACTGGAAAACTTGTAAGGAATATAAAATTGAAGTAAAAGATAAAGTGTGGCAACACGAACCAGATCCAGTCACCTCCAATGGGACCGTTACCATCTTTTACGACAAGGAAATCCCAACAGGAAGATATATAGAAGGAGGTGCTATAAAACCTGACATTGTGATCTGGGACAAGGAAAGAAAAACAGCAAAGATCATAGAGTTGACAGTGCCCAATGAATTTGGCCTCAATAGAGCTGAGAGGCACAAAATAACTAAATACCAAGACCTAAAGAATGACCTGAAGAGCACATGGGCACTGAAAGAAATAGAAATAATACCTGTGGTGGTGGGGGCAACAGGGGTCATTAAGAAAAACCTTAAACAGTACCTCCAAACAATACCAAGTTGCCCAAGTATTCATGAGGTGCAGATTGCTGCTATCAAGGGAAAGGTGACCATCCTGAAGAGAGCCCTCGAATACAAGGCAAGCGGAGTATAAGGGTGCAACCATAGACTCCAGGCTGGGGTCCATTGCACCCCTGATATGACTTAAATTAGCTGTTAAGCTAAAGAGAAGGAGAAGAAGAGTCGCCAGAGTGGTTTACAACAGGGAACACCATCCTCCTCCCTAAGAGCGCTGAGACACAGCTCCCTAACAAATATAGGCCCATCTGCTGCCTGCCAACAACCTACAAGTGGCTCACAGGAGTCATAGCAGATGATATCTATGAGCACCTAGATCAAGGCAAATATATGGAAAAAGAACAAAAGGGATGCATAAGAAACAAACTTGGCACTAAAGATCAACTGCTAATAAACAAAACAATACTAGAAGACTGTAAGAAAAGACAAAGAAACCTTAATATGGCTTGGATTGATTACAAGAAGGCATTTGACAGCGTGCCTCACACCTGGATACACAAATGTCTGGAACTATACAACATCAATGAGGAATAAGATCTTTCCTAGCTGCCCAGATGGTTAAGTGGAAGACCACCATCTGTCTTAACCACTCTGAGGGCCAGATAGAAATTCCAGACATAAAGATCAAGAGAGGAATATTCCAAGGTGACAGCCTCTCACCACTTCTCTTCTGTCTAACCATAGACCTGCTTAGTAAGATCCTTAACGGCCTTGACACCGGCTACGACCTAAGCAGAGGCAGAAGCAGAAAAGAGAATAAAACAGTGAACCACCTGCTCTTCATGGACGATCTGAAGCTGTATGCTGACTCAGAAGAAAAACTGGAAGAATTAGTGAGGACAGTCCATAGATTCTCAAATGACATCTGCATGGAATTCGGGCTGGACAAGTGTGCCAAGAGTACAGTAAAGAAAGGGAAGAAAGTAACATCAGAAGGCATGTGATGCCTCCAATTTGATCTCAAACAGGCCTTACTGAATGTACCTTTTTGTTTTAGTTATGCCCTTAGATCCTGTATTCTCAAGGTGATACTGCATTATATAAATGTTTTTACTCACATATCATTCATAATTTTATACTATATGTTTATATTAATGTTTATATTGGAATTGTTTCTCCAAACTTTCAAATCCTATGCAGTCATCCCCCCCCACAAGACAGTTTTCTATGGAAAGAAATTTATATCATAATCTAATCACTATTAATAGTCATTAACTTGTCAAAATGGTCTCCATAGTCTAATATAATTAGCCTACTTAGTTATCTTCTCACAAACCTTTGTTAAGAATGATGTAATATTACATCATGTGAGGCGATCACGCCCCAGGGGCCTGTCGACCTGAGAAAAGTCACGTACACCAGAATTTTCCCCTATATAGTAATCCAGAGATCAGGTTCAATAGATCTCTAAATGTTACTTATTTAGCGTCAAAATTAATTTCCTATAAGCTGATAACCATTTCATGTCTCAATAATCAATTAATAATAAGATCAAAGGAGGAATATTCTCGAAACCCCCCCTTCCCCCTTCTCATCTCCCACCTTTTTCCCAGAGAGCGTCACTCGGATTCAACTTTTGTAACGTCAACAGGTGAGTGACATCGCTCTCGAAATTCCTCAATATTTGTGAAATTCAATGCCTCTCACCATTATTATATAGTCCATAATCTTCCCCAGTAATCTGACAATACATGTAAACCTCTGTTGAGAACTATTATAAGTGGATAATACTAATTTCCTTCTCTTAAAGAAGGACAACGTGGTTTCAAAATCGCATGGCCTCCTGTTGTCCCCCCCCCAAAAAAAAAAAAAATTTCATGGTGTACAATATATATTTTTCATGGTAATTTCTATGTTATTGTGACTGTGTATTAACTTCTGAGTTAAGGAAGTGAATTATAGACTCAGCTCCAACTTTTGATCGCGTGAACAGGGAAAGAATGCCTCCACGACAGTTACACCAATTTCTCATTTACTTTCTTTTGTTTTGTAGATAAATGAACGGCTAGAAAGCCAATGCCAAAATTCCGAGTTAAGCTTTAGGGAACTATGTGTCACGTAGGACGGTCTGATAGACCCAGCCCATGTATTCAGGAATAGGAATCGCGTATTCCTACTTAGTGAGGAAGAATTATACTATGTCTGCATAACCAGAAACATTGAGATCACCTTAATTTCGGAAATCCCCTGAGAAAAGGTTCTTTAACTGTTCTCAGGCCCAGTTACAAAATTATAATATTACTTTAAGGTGATGTTTTTCAGGGAAGGGAGTCAAGGGTATAACTTGTAATGTGTGAAGAGTTTGGTATCTCGGGGTGAGATAAGTATTGCCAACTCTGTGTGTTTATTTTCTTTTTGAGGAAGGTGATGTTTTTCAGGGAAGGGAGTCAAGGGAATAACTTGTAATGTGTGAAGAGTTTGGTATCTCGGGGTGAGATAAGTATTGCCAACTCTGTATTTATTTTCTTTTTGAGGAAGGTTATTTCTGCCATGAACCATTAAGTTGTCTGATACTAGAACTAAGCTGTGTTTCTAAGACTCAATGATCAGCCTGTGATATTCAAAGTATACAGTAAATAAATAACTCAAGTAAAATCTGAGGAAGTGATTCCGTGTTATAATAACCTCCGTTGGTGTGGTAAGGTAAGTTTGGGGAAGTGCTCAACACTCTTGAAAAAGGATATGAAACAAATCCACGAATCCATGTGCCTTATTGAAACTCAGTTCACTCTACCAAATAACTAAATTGTTAAATCAATTCCCCTTTTCTTTTCATTGGTCGCCTATATTTCCCTGGTAGTAATTATTTTCTCTTTCGAATATTTTAACTTCCCTTTAGGAAGAAACTAAATTCCCTGAGAATCCCCTAATTCTCATTAAACCTTTGGGGGTGGTGGCAGCTTATCTTTTTAATATACAGGGAAATAAATAACATCAGGGACCATTAAAAAGTATAATTAATCAAGGTAAAGATCTTGTTAATTGCCATAAGAGTTCCCCATTAGAAGTTAATTTAATGACAAGGCACCACACTGGTGGTCCTTCAGCAGTGAAGTTAAAGTAAAACAAATTAAATAAAGAATAAAATAACAACAACAACAATAAATAAAAATAACGCCCCCGTCCTCCCGGGCACTACAGGCATAGAGGTAGAGGAAGGCAAGTTTGTTGAAGACCTGGCAGAGGAGTCTGCATATAAGTATTTAGGAATAGAAGAAAACACTGGCATAGAACACAAGAAAATGAGAGAAAAGATCAAGAAAGAGTACCTCAGCCGCTTAAAGAAAATATGTAAGTCGGAATTAACACCAAAGAACAAGATCACTGCCATAAACTAGCTAGCAATACCAGTGCTGACCTATGGATTTGGTATTATAGAGTGGCCACAGGGTGCATTAGACAGGATGGATGTTAAGACCAGGAAGATCTTCACCCTGAATAAAGTCACATACAGAAACCAATGTATGGACAGGATGTATCTCCCTCGCAGAGAAGGTGGACTAGGCCTGACGGAGATCAACCAGGCCTACAGAGCAGCAATAGTAAGTATAGGGCAATACCTGAAAAGCTCTGCAGATGAAATCATAGAAAAAGTTGCCCAACATCACAACGAAGCCCTGAGCCAACTAACATCAATAACAAAACAGACCAAGAACTTCGCAGATCTGCTAGAAGACACAAAGGGCACTGAGCAGACCCCAGCAACAAAGATAGCCAGGAAGGCCAGGCAGAAGTTCAGCCAAAGGGAGGAGAAACTCAGAATGGAAAGGTGGAAAGATCATAGAAGGGCAGGAAGATTCCAAGAAGAACTGGAAAAAAGTTACATTGATAAAGAAGAATCACTCAGATGGATAAGGAACGGAGATCTAAGCTATGACGGAGAAAGGCTGATAATAGGGGCACAAGACCAAGGCCTCCTAACGAACGGATTAAAAAAAATGGCTGGCATATCAGGAAACGACCAGTGTAGGTTTTGCCATGCAGCAGTTGAGAATGTTAGCCATCTGATCTCAGCATGCCAGACCCTCCTAGCAGATGGTCACTACACAGCCCGCCACAACAAGATCTGTAAATACCTACACTGGAAAACATGTAAGGAATATAAAATTGAAGTAAAAGATAAAGTATGGCAACATGAACCAGATCCAGTCACCTCCAATGGGACCGTTACCATCTTTTACGACAAGGAAATCCCAACAGGAAGATATATAGAAGGAGGTGCTATAAAACCTGACATTGTGATCTGGGACAAGGAAAGAAAAGCAGCAAAGATCATAGAGGTGACAGTGCCCAATGACTTTGGCCTCAATAGAGCTGAGAGGCACAAAATAACTAAATACCAAGACCTAAAGAATGACCTGAAGAGCACATGGGCACTGAAAGAAATAGAAATAATACCTGTGATGGTGGGGGCAACAGGGGTAATTAAGAAAAACCTTAAACAGTACCTCCAAACAATACCAAGTTGCCCAAGTATACATGAGATGCAGATTGCTGCTATCAAGAGAACGGTGACCATCCTGAAGAGAGCCCTCGAATACAAGGCAAGCGGAGTATAAGCGTGCAACCATAGACCCCAGGCTGGGGTCCATTGCACCCCTGATATGACTTAAACTAGCTGTTAAGCCAAAGAAAAAGTGTTAAAAACTTTGAGTGTCTTGAATGTGGTAAAAAGTTTACCCATAAAGGTCATCTTAACACACATGATCACCCACACTGGGGTTAAAAACTTTGACTGTCTTGAGTGTGGTAAAAAGTTTACCCAGAAAAGTAGTCTTAACACACACAACCGAAAGGAGTGGGTTGAACACCAACGAGCCAAGTACTTCCTGGAAGAGCTCTCCAAGGAGTATATTGATAAGGAGAACTCCTTGAACTGGCTCACCAGAGGAACCCTCCACTTCGACCACGAGAGGCTTATAATGGCACCAGGTCATAATGACCAATGCATTCAAGAAAATGGCAGGTCTAACAAATAACAACAAATGCAGGTTCTGCCACACTGAAACAGAGAGTGTGAGCCACCTGATATCCAGCTGCCAGACCCTCTTAGCCGATGGCTACTACACCACCCGGCATGATGGAATGTGCAAGTACCTACACTGGACCATATGCAAGAGCCTGAACATAAAGCGCTCCAACAAAGTGTGGGAACATCAACCAGAAAAGATCACTGGCAATGAAATGCACACCATCTACTATGACAAGGTAATTCCAACAGCCACCTACCTGGAAAATGCTGCAGTTAAACCGGATCTGGTAATATGGGATAAGGCAGAGAAAAGGGCAATAATTATCGAGGTCAGTATCTCACATGATAGTGGACTGAATAGAGCTGAGAGGCAGAAAGTGACAAAATATCAAGGCCTGATGTATGACATGAAGAGAAACTGGAACTTAAAAGACATCTCAATTATCCCTGCTCTCTCTGGTGCAGCAGGCCTACAGAAAAAGACCTTGAAAGACCATCTAACAAAGCTCCCAGGAAACCCAAGGGCAGCAGAAATACAAACAATTGCCCTTAAGGGAACAGCAACAGTCCTGAAAAGAACCCTTGGTTGCACTCTCTAAGAAGTGGGTGAATGTTAGGCATCTGGCAGGGTGCCCCGTCCCCACAAAATATGAAACAAAAAAAAAAGAAAATGAAAATATAAGTGTTAAAATCTTTGAATATCCAGAGTGTAATAAAAAGTTTACCCGTAAAGGTCATCTTAACACACACATTCTCTCCCACTTAGGTAGAAAGAAGTTTAAGTGTGATATGTGTGGCAAGTGTTTTCTTACCAAGAGTTGTGTTGCCAGACACATCCAAACACACCTGTGAGGTGGTGAGGAAGTGCCTGTGAGGAGGGAGTAACTGTGTGTGTTATGGAGGTGTTGATGGTGAGTAAGGGAAGTTAAATAACTAATACTTGTTAACTGTTACTTTGTAGTGCATGGAATACACACACACACACACACACACACACACACACACACACACACACACACACACACACACACACACACACACACACACACACACACACACACACACACACACACACACACACACACACACACACACACACACACACACACACACACACACACATTTATGTACATAAATGTGTGTGTGTGTGTGTGTACCTAGTTGTAGTATACAGGACCCGAGCTGTACTCGTGTGGTCTTGTCTCTGTATCTGTATTGATCCAATCTTTCCTTCTTTCATTCTTTGCTGCTATCACGTCTTTTTTTTTATCCATTTCTGATTCCATTCCATTCTTTGAGGAAAGGTGTACTTTTTGTGTTGTTTAAACATTGTGTATTTTTGTGTTTATTTATCTATCTATAGTCTCTGAAGCCTCGTTCCCTCTAGTAACGTTCACGAAGGGATGAACACGGCTAAACAAACTTAACCTCACCCATAGACTACACCATACTTGACATCGCGACAATCGCTGACAGACGATATTACCTTTAGGCCCTATAGATTCCGCTGCTATGAATGATGACAGATAATACTTCATATATCAGTTCATATTCAGTTCACATTGTATTTCATGTCATTACACTCAGTAATGATTGCTGAACCATGGCTGAACCTAAAAAATGATTTTACAACTTTTGCAAATAGGAAATTAACATAAGATTACAAGTTTGAGTGTGGGAGCTGTGTATAAAGCATATTGTTTATAGCAAAAATTTCTGGCAAATTCGCAATAATTTCTGAAATAAAACATCACATATTGTGAAATCACCATTCCTGAATATGATTTGATTGTGATCAAATGTCATATTATCGTTATATCGGCTTGGGAATGAATTTTTCACAACAATTCGTGGCTTGATCTTGATGTCACAGGAGGTCTGAGTTGAGAAAATATCGTTTATTCAGTATATATGCAACAAAAAAAGTATTGCACTTCTTTTTTCAATGACGTTTTATGAGTACGAAAAAATAGATAATACGATAACAATAACAACAATACAAGAAAACACCCAAATACATATTTTAATTCGATGCAAATATAGCATTTACTTCTCGCATGACAAGATCAAGGCGAAAGAGGTCACAAGAAGAAGAAGAAGAGGAAGACCAAAACAAACCTTTACAAAGGCCACCAACATAAATAGTTCAAGCCTGCACGGCCCCATCAAATTCCCAAGAAGAAGAAGATAAATAGTTCAATTCATTGGTCCCATGATGCTATTATAAGTCTCATGGAAAATTTTCATAAGCAGAAGAAGAAGAGAAGTGCTTCCTCCATAACGGCTTGTGTTGTTATGATCAGCTGATTCCACAAGGGTGGTTCTACTTGTGTGACCAGACTGCTAGTCGTATCGCTGTAAATCCAGTGAAAACGGAAGCCAGGCTAGCGTTAGCAATACCTAGTGTGACCGTAGCTTGAATCAATGAACCAAAAGGCACACACATCCTTAACTATCTACATCAGCTTCTATTGTATACTCTGAATCATGCTTGAAATAAGATTTGAAACTATTTCCAAATATTTTGTTTGTTTTCTACGTTTTCACTGAGCATGGCAGGAGAAAAGGAAAAGTACGTACGCCGGGAAAGTGATGTATGGTGATAAGATCATTGGAAAAAACATTGCTAGATAGAAGAGGAGGAGGTAATGAAACCAACAAGCTGACTAGAGACCATCACCAATAAGGAATTACAATGGAGCTATTTCACACAGTCTCTGAGAAACGCTCTCTCGATGACACTCAGCAAACATCGTAAGTTAATTAGGAATGTTACGTTTTTACTTCTTGATGTTATTTATGGGTATGTGAAGTATGAGTATGAGTGAATTGATTACGAGTGACTTAGGGTGTTGTGTTCAAGTTTTCGAGTGAACAGTTAAGTATGGTGTAGTCTATGGTATTGCATATTAGTATGGACTACATTAGCTATGTATGTATGCGTTTTCGGTTTAAAATTCCAATATTCCTGGAAATTATTGCAAATATGGTGTTTTTATTGGTCTTAGGATTTAATAATTGCCGCCCACCAATGACGTATGTTGACTAATTTGTTTTTGTTGCTCATAAACATATTCTTCACATCACTCTGAGGTGTTTGCTTTTTGTTTGAGGTTTCTATGATGATTCTAAGTATTTTATTCAAATAAAACAAACAAAAAATCGCCTCAGCACCCATTTGCGAAAGACCCGATTTCGAGTGCACAGTCACGTATGGTGTATTCTATGGTATTGCTTATTAATATAGACTACATGGGCTATGCATATAAGTGTTTTCAGATTGAAATTCCAATATTCCTGGAAATGTTGTGTTTTTCTTGGTTTCTTAGGATTTAATAATTGTCGCCCACCGATGACGTATGTTTTGACTAATTTGTTTTTGTTGCTCATAAACATATTCTATACATCACTCTGAAGTGTTTGCTTTTTATTTGAGGTTCCTATCTTATTTCTAAGTATTTTATTTGATTTTTCTAAAAATCTGCCGTAGGGCCTGTTTGCAAAAGGTACGATTTCGAGTGTCCAGTCAAGTATGGTGTAGTCTATGGTTAAGTATAAAAAAAATCTTGTCGCCAGACCCTGCAAAGTGGACAATAGGAGAAATAAGAACATGGAGGGGGAGTCCAATTTAGTATGAGAGGTGTCTTGACACTCTTCTTTTGAAAGAGTTTAAATCATAGGCAGGTGGAAAAACAGACAAAGGAAGAGAGTTCCAGAGTTTACCAGTGTAAGGGATGAAAGAGTGAAGATACTGGTTAACTCTTGCATTAGGTAAATGGACAGAATAAGGAGGAGAAGAAGTAGAAAGTCTTGTGCAGCGAGGCCGCGGGAGTGAGGGAGGCATGCAGTTAGCAAGTTCAGAAGAACAGTCAGCATGAAAATAACGGTAGAAGATAGATAAAGATGCAACATTGCGGCGGTGACTTAAAGAGTTAAGACAGTCAGTTAGAGGAGGAGAGTTGATTAGGCGAAAAGCTTTAGACTCCACCTGGTTTAAAAGAGCTGTATGAGTTGAGCCCCCCCAGACATGAGAGCCATACTCCATACATGGGCCGATAAGGCCCCTGTACAGAGCAAGCAGCTGAGAGGGAGAGAAAAATGGACGCAGACGCCATAGGACACCTAACTTCTTGGAAGCAGATTTAGCAAGAGTTGAGATATGAAATCGCTAGTTTAGATTTTTAGTAAAGGATAGACCGAGTGTGTTTAATGTGGAGGAGAGGGGAAGTTGAGTGTCATTGAAGAAGAGGGGATAGTTATCTGGAAAGTTATGTCGAGTAGATAGTTGCAGAAATTGAGTTTTTGAGGCATTGAACGAAACAAGGTTTGCTCTGCCCCAATCAGAAACTAGTGAAAGATCAGGAGTTAAACGTCCTATAGCATCTCGCCTTGAATCATTTAATTCTTGTATTTGCAGGTAAATTTGTTTGTTTGTGTGTGTGTGTGTGTGTGTGTGTGTGTGTGTGTGTGTGTGTGTGTGTGTGTGTGTGTGTGTGTGTGTGTGTGTGTGTGTGTGTGTGTGTGTGTGTGTGTGTGTGTGTGTGTGTGTGTGTGTGTGTGTGTGTGTGTGTGTGTGTGTGTGTGTGTGTGTGTGTGTGTGTGTGTGTGTGTGTGTGTGTGTGTGTGTGTGCGTGCGTGTGCGCGCGCGTGCGCGTGTGTGTGTGTGTGTGTGTGTGTGTTTGTTTGTTTGCACCTGGGGAGGGAGAGTTGTAGGAGATAGAGGGAAAGATGGGAGGGGGAGGTGTTTGTTTTGGGGTAAGGGGACAGGTATATGTATTTTTAGGGGAGTAGGGGAAGAGGAATACAATAAAAAAATTTTATTAATAATTATCTAGATATTCTCAGACTTTCTCCTATTCCTCCTCCTCCTCCTCCTCCTCCTCCTCCTCCTCCTCCTCCATTGTTAAGGTTTCTGTGACGTAAATATTTATATATTAAAACATTTTTTTGGGCCGTTCTATCAGATGATGTATTCACATTTCCAATATATTCAATAAGTTTGGAAATATCTAGGAAAAATGTTAATGTTTTTTAGGAAATATATATGTGACTTTTTCTCAGTTATTTACCATTCATTATCATTTTACTATAACTCAAAAGAACGGCCTATTTCTCCTCTTTCTTTTATACTCTATACAATTTTGACGTAAACCTCATACTTTTTGAGTTATTAAATAAAACGTGATTTAAAAAAAAGTATGGAATTTACTTGAAAATTTTGACATCTTAAAATCTCACCAAAATAGGCCTAGAGAGGTTATATTGCATGAAAAACATGAATTAGAACTTCATTTTATGATTAGTATAATATTAACCTGAAAATAATAGTAATTATTGTTATACTATTGTGTTAAATGATTTTCTCTGTCTGTCTGTGTGTATGTGTGTGTCTGTATGAATGTCTGTCTGTCTGTCTGTATGTATGTATGTATGTATGTGTCTATAATAAAGTGGTACAGAGACAGAAAGAGACAATATAATTAAATATTTTTATTAATAATTTTCTAGATAATTTCAGACTTCCTCTTCCTCCTCCTTCTCTTCCTTCTCCTCCTCCTCTTCCTCCTCTTCCACCTCTTCCTCTTCCTCCTCCTCCTCCTCCTCCTCCTCCTCCTCCTCCTCCTCCTCCTCCTCCTCCTCCTCCTCCTCCTCCTCCTCCTCCTCTTCCTTCCTCTCCTGCCAGTCGTGGCTGGTGGGAGAATCCCTCACCCTTACTATCCTGTATCCTTCACCCCAGATTAGATAGTGTAGTCTAGTCTCTATCACAAACAGCCTCGTAAGGGCCAGTAGGCCTGTTGCTGTTTGTTCTTCCTATGTGTTCCTATGTGTTCTTCCTCCTCCTTAGCAAAAATATAATCAAATATTTTTATTAATAATTTTCTAGATATTTCTGACTTCCTGCTCCTCCTCCTCCTCCTCCTCCTCCTCCTCCTCCTCTTCGTCCTCTTCTTCCTTCTCCTCCTTCTTTTCTTCCTCCTCTTAAACAAGAATATAATTAAATATTTTTATTAACATTTTTCTAGATATTTCTGACTTCCTCCTCCCTCTCCTCCTCCTCCTCCTCCTCCTCCTCCTCCTCCTCCTCCTCCTCCTCCTCCTCCCTCTTCCTCCTCCTCCTCTTCCTCCTCCTC